>LOEQ01009523.1:0-10186 GCA_001685075.1 Bramus lutescens
ATGACGTCATGGTGGTTACCTTGGTACCACGTCTCAAAATGTAAACCAGAGTCTTCTCACTCCTTACATAGACTGGACATCAGAGGTTTGAACATAGAGTATGAACACGTTTGGGGCATAGAAAAGTGTCACTAGGCTAAAGAATCAGCATGTAGAATTTGAAGGTTTGAATTTGTAGAAGTTACATTTACATACAAAACAAAACATCTTATTCTATTTTTTAACCTTTGTGATATATTCCCCATATGGATCAGACATCATACTGGGTCTCCCTAAGATACATATTCCATGAAAGCATGAGTTAATAAAGAAAGGTGTCCTTTAGTGATGCAAATGTGGAGTGGATGCCTGCCCTTGGTCCCAGGCCAGCACAGAGCAACTGTTAACCTGAAGGCAGCTGACACCCCCAAATCACAGGGCATCCTGCAGCCGGAGCTGCGTTTAGAAGCTCCTCTCTTCCTTTTAGCCCTTCCTCCTGTGCAGTTCTTCCAGATGAGGAGCAGTGAGAGACAGTCCCAGGTCCAGGACAGACTCAGAGACACTTAGGGAACTCCGAGAGTCGACAAGCGGCACCCAGTGCTAGAAAGGGCCGCCATGTTGCCTCAGGGCAGACGCTGGCACCTGTCTAACGTAACTAGGGTGACATATTTAGCAAAGCACACTCTTGGCAGAGATCCAGGCAGTGACTAGATACATTTTTAATAGCGGCACAGGGGAGGCTCCTTGAGTGGGCTCCAAGCATAAGGGGAGACTGATAGATTGTCACTGATTTCACTGTGGCAGATAACTGGATACCACCAGCCTCACGTGAAGCTCTAGACTCCCCAAAGCAGTGGTGTCTGGGGCACCAGTGTGGGTTAGGGACCACTGGTTAAGCTGCTAGACTCTTTATGGTTTGGTATATTGTTCTAGAGTGGGCCTTGCCTTTTGGTCCAGGCTGCCACTCTTACCAAAGTCATCAGAATACTCAGATAGCATTTTAAGAACCCACAGTAAATTATCATTATGGCCCTGGCTTTTCACACCTCCTCTTAAGGATCCTCTTTATCTATGTAATTTTGTATGGTCTTCCCTCTAGGTCCGCTACCAGCCAGGCAGCCTTGGAGCTTCAGAGTTCTTTAGAGGATCCCATGTGATTTTGATAAAGGATGCACAGTAGTACATGCTGCTGAGATTCGGAGACTGTGTTATATGACAGGACAGAGAAGTCTGTATACCAATACCCCTTTAAACAGAGTGATACTCTGCCTATCACATGGTCTCTGAGTCTTGATTTTGAGTTTTTTAAATATATAAAATATGTATGACATGACCTGTCACAGTAGAGTAATTTTAAGATTAAATAAGATGACTCAATATGTAAGATATTATTTCTTTGTTTGTATGTTTGGTTTTTTCGAGACAGGGTTTCTCTATAGATTTGGAGCCTGTCCTGCAACTAGCTCTTGTAGACCAGGCTGGTTTCAAACGCACAGAGATCCGCCTGCCTCTGCCTCCTGAGAGCTGGTATTAAAGGCATGAGCCACCACGGCCCGGCATAAGATATTATTTCTTAGCAATGGGAGAACCTGAATATGTGAGCTTTAAATTCTCATTATAGGGCTGTCGCCTGTTTTTCTCCATAAGGGACAGTGGTCCCAGTGTTTCCTGCATGAACCCTGGTGGATGTGGCTACACACAAGCTGCCTTGCTGTGCATTCCTGTCTCCAGAGGGTGACTCTAGAGGAGAGCCTCTCAGACGACATCTTTAAAGCAGAACTGGCTTTAAGGATGAGCTAAAGCAAGCTGGAGGCAGAAGAGAACTCACCAGTGTAATGTTCGATTTGAAAAGACCAGGGAAAAAGTGGGAAAGGAAAGGGATAAAGGAGAATTGGCAGAAACTTTAGAGCTAACAAAAATTAAAACCAAACAAAAATAAAAGCAAAATAAAACACAATCTCCACTCTTGCTGCCTGGTTGTCTAATCGCTGCAGGCTTTGGGTTTTGTGCCCTTTGAGCAGCTTTAATATAAATGTCATACGTGCATCTAAGGCATCTGGGGCAGGGCGGGCACCTTTCCTATGTGCTTTTCATCTGAACTTGGATCATAAAGGCTTAAGGGACGCATGGACAACCAGCACCATTCACCGTTTAAAGTGCTGGGCTGTGAGAAGAAACCTGGGTGAAGAAACCAGCAGAGAAATTCATCTTTCTGTGCACCCGATTTTAATGCACGAGATTATTTTCTCTTTGACATTTTTTCCCTACGTGACACTATATTTAGTTACAACGTGGCCCACGGCAAACGCCGGAGTTTATTACGAAATGTGCACAACCAGGAGCTGTACAGTGTTCTGTGTATTGGCATGACAGTGCCAGGTGTGCAAAAATTTTCCTATCCAGTATCTGCTTTTCTACTGTGTCTGTTGGAATGCCACGGCCGTCCAACCCCGTGTGAAGCACCTCTGTAGCTTGGACTCAGTATACCAAAGATGGTACAGCACTCAGCAACTTGCAAGCCTCTTTGCCAGCTGCTCCTCATTCTTTGGCCTTTCTCAACGGCCCCGCGGACTAGACATTCTGATCCTCATTTGGAGAGAGGGCGATAGACTTTGGGTAGTTAAATGGCGTCTTCCATGTCACAAAATTAGCTGAGTCTCATCTCCCTTGCATAGTGCTCAGGATGCGAGGCATTCTCTGAGACCTGTTCCATGGGAGCTGTGTTTTGTTGTTGTTGTTACTGTTATTGTTGCCAGCGCAAGGAAGGAAGCACAGTTCATTCCACGTCAGTCCCACTGCGTACCTCCTCGCCAGGCTTTGCTCTATCTATCCTCCTCCATATTTATTTACCACGGAGAAACTGTGAAGTACTTTTAAAGAGGACTCTATTTATGAATTGTTTCTCTCGGTGTCTGTGCTACTGTATTTAGGAAGTGGTTCCCTGTGCCAATGCATTCAAGTGTACTTCCTACTTTCTCTTCTATGAGGTTCATTGTGGTTGGTTTCATGTTGAGGTCTTTGAGCCATTTGGACTTGAGTTTTGTGCATGGCAATAGATATGGGTCTATTTACATTCTTTTACATGTCATTATCCAGTTATGCCAGCACCATTTGTTAAATATGCTTTTTTCCTATTTTATATTTTTTGCTTCTTTGTCAAAAATCATATGTTCATAGGTGTGTAGATTAATCGCCATGTCTTCGATTTGATTCCATTGGTCCTCCTTTCTGTTTTGATACCAATAGCAGGCTGTTTTCATTACTGTAGCTCTGTAGCAGAGTTTGTATGTAGTAGCTCTTAAGTCTGATGTGGGATGTCCTTCTGTATATGTGTTGCTTTCATTGGCTGATGAAAAGCTGTTTGGGCCAATGGCTTAGCAGAGTATAGCCAGGTGGGAAATCAGAACAGAGAAAGAAAGAGTAGGCAGAGTCAAAAAGATACCTTATAGCTGCTAAAGGAGAAAGATGCCTCCAGAAACTTTTCAATAAGCCATAGCCTTGTGGTGATACACAGATTAATAGAAATGGATTAATTTAAGATTTAAGAGCTAGGTAGGAATACACCTAAGTGATTGGCCAAACAGTATTGTAATTAATATAGTTTCTGTGTGATTATTCAGATCTGGGCAGCGTGGAAACAAATGAGCAGTCTCTCTTTACAGAAGTCAGGGGCTGTGATGCCCCAGAAGTTCCTTTATTGTACAGGATTATTTTGGCTATCCTGGGGCTTTTTGTTTTTCTATATGAAGTTGAGTATTGTTCTTTCAAGGTCTGTGAAGAATTTTGATGGGCATTGCATTGAATCTATATATTGATTTTGGTAAGATTGCCATTTTTACAATCTTAATTTTATCTACCCAAGATCATGGCAGATCTTTTCATTTTCTGGTGTCTTCTTCAAAGATTTAAAGTTCTTGTCATACAGGCCTTCTGCTTGTTTGGTTATATTATTTGTGGTTATTGTGAAGAGTGATGCTTCTCTGATTTCTTTCTCAGCCCATTTACCATCTGTATAAAGGGGAAGGAGGGCTGATTTTTTTTTTTTACCTAATCTTGTTTCTTGCTACATCACTGAAGGTGTTTAGAAGTTGTAGGAGATCTTTGGTAGAATTTTTGGTGTCATCTATTTAAACTATCATATCATTAGCAACAATTAATAAATAGAACCTCCTTAAACTAAGAATTTTCTGTAAGGCAAATGGCATGGTCAACAAATGAAACGGCAGCCTACAGAATGGGAAAAGATCTTAACCATCCCACATTGGATATAGGGCTGATCTTGAAAATATACAAAGAACTCAAAAAACTAGTCATTAAAAGAACAAATAATCCAATAAGAAATGGGGTATAGGCCTAAACAGAGAACTCTCAAAAGACTAATTTAAAATGTCTGAAAGACACTTAAGGAAATGCTCAACATCCTTAGCCATCAGACAAATGTAAATCAAAAACAACTCTGAGATTCCATCTTACACCTGCCAGACTGGCCAAGATGAAAAACACTGAGGACAACTTATGCTGGAGAAGATATGGGGTAAAGGGAACATTTCTCCCTTGCTGGTGGAAATACAAACTAGTACAGTCACTTTGGATATCAGTGTGGTGATTTCTCAGAAAATTAGGAAATAACCTACCTCAAGACCCAGCAATAGCATTTTTTTGGCATATACCCAAAAGATGCTCATTCATATCACAAGGACATGTGTTCAACTATGTTCATATCAGCATTATTTGTAATAGCCAGAGCCTGAAAATAACATAGATGGCCTTCGACAGAAGAATGGATAAGGAAAATGTGGTACATTTACACAATGGAGTACTACACAGTGATTAAAAAAATAATCATATCTTGAACTTTTCAGGCAAATGGATGGAGCTAGAAAACATCATATTGAGTGAGGTAACCCAGACCTAGAAACACAAATATCATATGTACTCACTCATGAGTGGCTTTTAAACATAAAGCAAAGAAACCAGCCTACAAATCACAGAGAACCTAGACAACAATGAGAACCCTCAGATCTAATGTACATGGGAACCTAGACAACAATGAGGACATGGATTTAACATACACGGAAAGTAGAAAAAGACAAGATCTCCTGAGTAAATTGGGAGCATGGGGACCATGGGAGAGGGTTGAAGGGGAAGGGAGAAGAAGGGAGGGGAGTGGAGAAAAATATATAGCTCAATACAAAATAATTTTAAAAGAGAGGACTCTAACCTACTAGATTGTGGTGTTTGCCAACAGGTCTCTAAACTGTTCAGGACAGCCTACTTGTCCTAGGCCTGTGACTGTAATAGAAGACAGGCTGTGACCCACTGTGGCCAAAGCATTTACAGATTTCTGGAGGGGTCTGAGGAGGGAAAACACACAGGGAGGGTGCTCCACTCATCCTCCCTCATCTGGTTGTTGATGTGAGAGGCTTTGGTGCTCGCAACCAAAAAGCCATTTCAGTGCTGGAGAGACATCAAGCAAAGCAAAGCCAGGTAGGACCAAGAAACCGACCCAGGCCTCCGATATCTACCACTGTTTTTAATCAAGTTGTCAAGTCCTATGCCCAGCCTTTTTATTACATAATAAAGTTAAGAGTTCTTACTGTCAAATCCCTGCCAGCCATGCTGTTATTGAAGTCCTCGTGGGTACTGGGAATGCTACTGAAGCTCAAAGAAGAACATGAGAAGCCACAAGTTTACGTTAACCCAACACTTTAGAGTCAGAGGACTGCCAACCTAGATTCCCACTTGGGGTTCTGACTTGGAAACTTTCCATCTCAGAAAATACACTAGCAATATCTGCCTCCCCTACCTGTTCCTTCCCACTGCCATCAGCCTGCAGTGGCGAGGACAAGGATAGACAGGTGCCTCCTACAGAAAGAAGAAAGGAAAGGAAACAAAGCCTTGGAGGCCGTGAGCCACCAAGCAAATCCAAACTGCCCGGTCCACCCTTTAGGCCTAACAATGCCCTTCTTTGTAACACTGTAGACAGCAGTGTGGAGAGGTGGAAAACACATGGCCCTGGATGGGACAATTCTGCTTTCAAGTTATGGCTGGACCACTTTACAAGAGTGTTACTTTAGGCAAGTCCCTTGATCTCTCTTAGATTCAGTGCTTTCATCCATCAAATGAGAAGAATCACCTCTGGCCTGTTTCCTCCCAGGATTGTGATGAGGATGACAAGGGCAAAGGCACGTGACAGTCTCTCTCTGCTGCTTATTAGAACAGATGTCCTGAGGGCAGACATGGTCCCCCCATGATGGGCAGGAGACTGAGGATATTAATGGTCCTTAACACGAGCCTTGAAATAATGTTGTTGCTTTCGATAAATTTATAATTTGTACCTTGTAAATCCAAACACTCTCCCCTCTGAATGCGACTCTGAAGGTTAATGAATGAAATACCTGGTTTTCAAATCCCAGAAGTTGGTGTTAATTGGAAGCAAACACACTCCAGGTTTGATCATAACAAGACAGTCAGGTGACTTAACCTCAAAGCAGTTCACTCTTGCACCACCCCGGAGTCCAGGGAAGATGGCAAGCATTTCAAAGGCTTTGGATAAGTTCCTGTGTTCTTGTTCCATTCCTGGGCTCCTCTACCCTTCTGTTTTGGAAAAATAGCAAGCTAGAAGGAAGACATGGAGCAGAGAAAATTTAAGGGGACAAAATGGAATGGTTTTAAATAACCCCCAAATCCATAGATTGAATTAAGAACAACCCCTGAGATTGCTGGCACTTGCTACTGAAGCATGAAGGAATCATCGGCGGCCTTTGCAAAAGTATGACTGGAAAGCATAATTAAAGGACCAGAACAGTAAAGGTAAATACAGGCTCACAAAAAGAGACAATAGCAAAATAGTGGGAATGTATAAATTAAATATATAACTCCCATGGCCCCCAAAAAATGAAAATGCACACACACACACACACACACACACACACACGGCGCTGGAAGAATTACAATACAGCCTCCTGACAGGGTGGACTCCAAGTTCTAAGGCCCCTGTGTGGGTACGATGGGGATTAAACTCAGAACCTTGTATGTGCTAGGGAAACCCCGTGTTGCTGAGACATGTTTCCAACCCTTGTAGAATTTTATAAAACCAAAATTTCGGAACTTGTGTCCCTCCCCACGGAGTTAGAAGTTACAGGAAAAAGGAGATTGCTTTATAAGCCTCCTTTGTAAGAGTCTCTATTCATTCCCCATGTAGTGTGCACAGTCTCCTTGTTCAACGTTTTACTAGAGAGTTTATCCTTGGTTCTTAGTCCTGGGAGGTGAGTACCCGTGTTACAAAAGCAGAAATCGGGGAGCCCAAAGATTAAGAGATTGTTTTAAATTACCCAACAGATAAATGGGGGAGTCTGGAGTAGAGACTTGGCTAGCTTCAGCTCCCAGGAAATCTATTAAAGTAATGAGTTTCCACACTACTATGTGTACGAAACCCTTTAAGTTGCTTATATGTGAGAGGCACATCTACTGCATATATACCGAATACACATATATTTTTCATATGTGTCCTTGCGGCCAATGATGCTGCATGGGGTGATAAAGAGACTAACAAGTTTTCTGACTTTTTTAAAAGCCTCGAAAGGAAACCTTCACAAGAATACTGTGTCAAGACGAGGATCACCAGAATATCCTGTGCTTCCCGCCACTTCCTCACCATGCCGGGGTCACCTCCTTAGTTTGTAGCTCCATCGTTGGCCACATGATTTCAACAGAGTCCATACAGGGCACGATCTAGCCTTGCTCTCCACATGCCTGTCCCACAGCACAAGTGCCCACATACAGGGATCCTGTAGCTTCAGGCCTATGGGTGACATAGTGCCTTCCTCAGGAAAGGCACTTAGGCAGGTCAGGTCCTGCAGGGTTCACCAGGTTCTGCCTTGGCCACTGCTCCTCTCCTTTCTCATTCCTCATTTTGCCAGGGTTCTGAAATGGCAAGTCATGTGCTCTGTTGTAAATACATAATTAAAAGCTGCAAATACATGTGGAACTTTCAGAGCATGCCAGGGCATCATAAGGACAAGTCCAGAGCCGCTAAACAAATTGCCTCAATTCCATGTGTTTTTGTATGCAAATATGGGGTTGTGTGGTAAGAGGTGTTTGATAGGTTGTTTTAAAGGGCTGTAATCACTGCACACTTCCCATAGCTTTCTGAATACGCTTGTGTTTCTCTTGGGTCTTCATTCTTGGTCCTTTCCAAGTCTGAACAATCCATTACAGACTCAACAGTAAGACCCTAGCACTGACGACATCACATGCATTAGTCACAGGACACGGAGAAATCAAGTTGGTATGGACCGGGAAGTTTCTGCCCTGCAGGCAGGCTTTCAGAGTACCAGAAGGTTCTATGCAGTCTACCGAGGGCATGGGAGATCAGAGGTAACCAGCTGTGAAGAAATGAACCTCATTAATGGCTGGTGTATTTGTTCTAACCAGTTAAAGAATAGAATAGCTAGGCAGGGTGGGCGGTGGTGGCAGGTGCACTCAGGAGGCAGAGGCAGGTGGATCTCTGTGAGTTCAAGGCCACAGCCTGGTGTACAGAGTGAGATCCAGTCAAAGCTACAGAGAAACCTTGTCTCGAAAAGCCAAAAGAAAAAAAAAAGAAAGAAGGAAAATGGAATAGCATAGCCCTGACCCTGGCCTCCCAAGGTTAGTAACCTTGCCTGTCAATCCGCCATCATCATATCTGAAGAAGCATAAAGAACTTGTCTGGCTGGCTCTTTGACAACCAATGAATTTGGTTTTCATAAGGAGTTAGAGAGGTACTGTGCCTCTGCTCTCCCCCAAATCAAGATACCTGCCCATCACATACTGACTTCCTGAAGTCGTCCTAAGAAATGCAACCAAAGGACCAATGAGATGACATCACTTGCCTCAAAGCTTGACAACCCAACTTTGAATCCAGAACCACAACATGGGAGGGGTGAACAGTGGTCCTTAGAGCTCTCTGTGTGTCATGACATACATGCCACTTCCTAAAATTTTAAATTCCGTCATGTCTTAAGACAACTATCTACTCCTTACCCACGAGACCTCATCCCGTTGAATTTGGTCATGGTTTTAGGAAGTGCTTGGATGGGAGCTGGGAGTGAAAGATTCAGATACGAGGTCTACCTTTTCAGGACACTTCCCTAAATCCTGTATTCACTTGCATGATGGAAACCAACCTGCTTTTGAGAGGGCAGAGGCATCTTCTAGCTGGGAACGTGAACATTTACTCAACGTTGAGCAAGCGTGGTCAGTTACTGCTGTGGGTCTATGAGGGGATAGTAAAATAATTACAATGTGGAAAATAGAATTTAAACAAGAGAATTGTTAAACATAGAAAGAAATCTTTGATGTGGGACAATTTCAGGAACATGGAGAAACAAACATGATTATATCATGATAGGTTTCAGAGTAAATCATGGTTTCTCGTTAGACGCCTGTGAAGAGCTTTGAAAATCTTCTCATTAGAAAATAAGATTGTAAGTAAAGCCATGTGTGTTATAATTTTCCCTGTTATGATTTTGATATGCTTGGCTCAATCAGCAGACTTATGAGATATAGAGAATCCCTCAGAGGTTTAAAACACTATCATGACGCTACTCTGATGAAATATTGATAGGGATGAAAGATAGTTTAGAAATATTGTAAAGATGAGGATTCTCAGTCTTTCCCCGTTTTTTCTGATTACTCCAGAAATTTTGTTGATGGGGCTTCTGCGTGTCTCAAGTGTTCTCATGGGGACCGAGAGACAGCTTCTGTTTCCTGGACTCTGGTCCTTCAGAGGGAGGACTTAGTACCTTGTCCTCATGTGGACCATGGGCATGCCCTGAGTACTTGGAATCGTAACATTCTGCTCCCGACTGCTTGGTCCTGACTAGCTTGGCCTCCTTTAGGCTCTCCAGTGTCCCAAGAGAGGGGTCAAAGGCCATGGCAAAGTTTCCAGGCCTTCGTAGTGACTGCCTACCACAGCCTCATTCTCTACATCCTGCTACCTGTCAAATCACGATGTTCATTAGGTCTGTAACAGGCTTTGTCTTAAGAGGCCACACCTGTAAAGGGTTCAAATCCTGCTTCCCTTCCTTCTAAACTCAACTGAGTTAATGCCTTTTCTTGAGAGAAATATATAGGGTGAGGGAGAACCGGGTATTCTGGAAGGATGCTGGAGGAATGGTTCTCTCTCTCTCTCTCTCTCTCTCTCTCTCTCTCTCTCTCTCTCTCT
>LOEQ01009523.1:30769-43688 GCA_001685075.1 Bramus lutescens
TTTGATAGCTAATGAGGCCCAGGGAGGGTAGGTGACCTTCCAGCAATGGCCGACCACATCACAGTCCTAACTGGAACTGCCGTTCCTCAGTCCCAAGGCAGCCACTTAGTTCACATGGATAGTGGTTCCTCCTGGTGTAACAAGGAAGCAAAAGTCCGCGATGATAGTTTAACTATCGTTTCAACAAATATTTACAGGGCATATACCTAGCGTGTATCGTGTGGGCTACAAAGAATCCCGCTGGAACAACGAAAGAGGGTCACAATGTGAAGACGCCACCAGGGGATCTCAACCTCGTTTCTTCTTCTTAGGTCACACTGTTGCCCTTTTCCAAAACCTGTAACTGTTTCTCACACAGAGACCAGGTACAAATACACACTTAGCTTGCCATTGTAAGCATCCCATAGCAGAGTCTACCGACCCAGCCTTCGCAATGTCTGCAGGTCTTTTCAAGCTCTAGCTATGAGCAATGTGTTGCTTCTTTGCAACATAACAGCCACATCCTTATCTCTGTCCATGTTCTACCAGTTTGAAAGAGCTCATCCCCTGTTGTGGAATGAGCCTTCCCTGAGAATGGGATGCTGTCATTGTGAATAAAAAGCTGACTGACTGATAGCTGGGTGGGGTTTTCATGGCAGAGGGAATGCTGGGAAGAAGAAGGGCGGAGTCTGAGAAGTCACTAGCAGATGCAAAGAGAAACAAGATGAATGTGCCATGTTGAAAGATGGTACTGCTACATGGCAAGGGGTAGATAAGAAATATGGGTTAATTTAAAGTGTAAGAGTTTTCCAGTAACAAACCTGAGCTATCAGCTAAGCATTTATAAATAATAATAAGTCTCTGAATGGTTATTTGGGAGCAGCTGCCAATACCCAGAGAAACTCCACCTACCATCTCCCCTTCTTTACTTGGTCTTCTTTGGGTAAAATGCTTTCCCTGAACTGATAAAGCTCTTTACCTTAGGCTGTCTGCTAGATGTTCATATCCTAGCCTGCGTCTACTATTAGACTAGATTCCACAGAGCAGGACCAGGTGTTTCTCATCTGTCTATCATTATGAAACATAACCTAGTCAGTCTCTATAGATCCCATGTGCTGACCCTGACTGTATGCCAGCTATTACTTCCAAGGAAATGGCTTTTAGTTTATTTGATTCTGGTAGCAAACCATAGAGAAGATTTCACGGGTACTTAGATTCACAGGTAAGACTCAAAACTCAATAGTACTTCGTACAAAGGTGTTACATTTACAAATTCAGGTGTAAATAATAATCACGCCCTCCTCAATGAGAGGACATGAAGAACAAAGCCTCAGAGATGACACGCTTGTATGTATCTCACAAAAATAAAATCATTATAAGAAACTGGGAAGATCTGAGTATTCTTTGGACACAGAGAGAGGCTGGACTCAAAAGAGAGGAAAGTTAAACATGTCAAGTAAGATAGTGAATAGAAAGAAGTTACATGAGAATGTGACTCATGCATCTCGGGATCTCTTCTGGAGGCAGAGAGGGAAAGCATAAATGTTTCCTCTGATGGTCTCTTGGTCTGACTGGGATGAGTCCTGAAGTGTCCTTGACAGTGATGGGACTCTCGGGGTATCTATAATGTCTGACCGCCAAGGAGAAGAGTTGTTTGTTTGTTTTGATACACTTATAACTTATCCACTGTACTTGGTGATCTCATTTCCTCATCCCCATGACCTAAGGGGGATGGAAAAGCAGAACAACACCACTGAAGAGCCCTTAATATCTACCAAGAGACCACAGTAGTGTCCAACAGTAATGAGACTTTCTGTGTGGCTGCTGTGCTTGCTGTGACAACAACCGATAATTGTGTCTTAGATACAAACTCATGTGAGTGATTGGACATGAATTACTTAACTTTAATATCAGGTTTGGAAATAGACAACTTTACATTTCTTTTTGTGTGTGTGCCCATGGTGACAGAGCTCATCTAGGGAACACTGAGTTACAGGACACTGGTAGCTATTGTCTTTCATGCTCCTATGACATCATTGCTGCTGAATGTCAGAGTTTGGGAGTTCAAACACTCTCTAGACTGTAATCACAGCAAAGGACACACAGTTCAGGCTTTAGCTAATGAACAAAATGTTATTTTTCCTTCACTCTGTTTCATTCTGGAACTATCACACTCCCAACTTCTACTTTATTGGTTTAGAGTAAATTATTCAGCTCTTCATTACCATACTATGAATGTTTAATTTTTGTCCTGATATTGTCACAGAGAAAGTGTGCCCTCACCTCAGCCGATTCTGCCTCTGGTGTGGTTCACATGCGGCTTGCACAGAGGCCCTGAGAACACATAGCCTTTGCCTGAGACTCCCCCAAAGTCACTTACCTTCTCTCCTAAGAGCCAGTGATTAAAGTGGGAAATTGTGACCTTCTGGCACATTTGGGGAGAAAATGTCTTAAAATAATTTTCTGAGAAACAAGAAGTCATTCCAAAAATGTAAAAACGTAGAAGCTTTTTTTTTTTATTTTTTTTTTTACTTTTTAATGAGAAGTGCATACAAGAGAGCTAAGTGTCCTTTTAGTTAAGGTAAAGGGATAGAGAAGAAGTCTGACTACAGAACAAGACTCTCTACTATGCTGGGCCAATGACAACATGTATCTACTGGAGTTTTAAAGCTCCCACCCTGCACTTCCCTCATTGGGGAACTCAAGGATCATCCTAGGCCCTCCCTTACTCCACTCTCTCTACAAGGAAAACTTGAAGGCCCTTTTGAGTCTGTCTTCATTTATCCCAAGTCTGTCTCACCCACATCTCCCCACTAACATTTTCCTAGGATTTTCTCTCATCCGTCTCACTCTAGGCCTTTCCTTTGTGGGGCATTTCTCCCACCCAACAAGGCACCCTCCCTGTGACCACCATGGTGATCGATTACCTGAAGCTGACTGCGCCAGTTCTTGGCTCGCAATCATTTTGCAAGGCTGGGATTTAGATCTATACTGTGTTTGCATACTCAGGCTTGAAGACCTAGATTAATCCCTAGCATTCCAGAGGAAGGAAGAAAGAAAGAGAGAGAGAAGGGGGAGAGAAAGAGGAGAGAGAGAGAGAGGGAGAGAGAGAGGGAGAGAGAGAGAGGGAGAGAGAGAGACAGAGAGAGAGAGGGAGAGAGAGAGAGAGAGAGAGAGAGAGAGAGAGAGAGGCAGAGGCAGAGAAAGAGGCTTCTTTTTGGACATTTGGGCAGTACCCCTCCACTATGTTCATGGATGGGGTCATAATGACAATGGAGAAAGAGCCAAGATCCAGGTCTTGCTTGAGCAAGCCCATCCTAGGCTTATACTATTTCTCTGTGTACGCTTTCTTACCTGAACTTAAAAATTGCCAAGAATTTTGCATCTCAACAACTCAACATTTTAAAAGATAGAAACCATAACTTCTGGTATCATCTTCAATAAATATACAATATGTTACATGCACGTGGGACAGCCTGATTAAACTCTGTCTCACTAAACTGAGTCTGGGGCTTTGGTTAGCCAGGGGAGGAAGAATGGCTCACACTTGACAAGGCTGTACTGTGTAGAAGATCCTCTGCCCTGTGTTATAAGGGCATTGAGAGTTTTGTTGGCTCTTGAAATAGGCATTACTATTACCCCAGGAACAGATAACTCAACAGCATGCCCAAAGCTACGAAACCAGGAAGGGGAGGAACTGGAGTTGCCAGCCAGTGTGATACGACTCCCAGCCCCTTAAAGCCCTCTGTTGAACTGTATGGCTCGGCTGTATTCCTGCCTACATAAGAACACTTCCAGTTTTAAACATGCTCCAAGCCATGGGGTGTCCAATTACTATGTGTATCTTATAATAATGTCTCCTTTATTGGACACTTTTTACATACGAGAAAATAGAACTGCAGAGAAGTCAAACACGCATCCTAAGGGGCAGGAAGGAGATTTAAAAACAATGCTGGCCCCAGGGGCTCTCAGTTTCTGACGCTGTGTGCTGTGTTTGAAGCTCCAGGACCAACACATACAACAGAGCCTTAAACACACTTCCAATAGAAGGTCAAGCCATGCAAAGCACTAGAGTTGCCTGCAGCCAAAGCCAGCTTTCATTTCATGTGGAAAGTCCTCCAGAGCCACTAAGAGAAGAACCAGGCCGGCTCACCGGCACTTCATTTGTCTGCTGTCTCCATGGCTTCTGTCTGCTGCAGCTGTTTATGGCTGCCTGGCCTACCTCAGGGTCTGCTGCCCACTGAGCATGCCTTATTACTGTTAGTGGACAAATGGACTTTGCAGAATGGCACGCACCAGTGATCTGTCCCGCTATTACCATGCAGCACATCCCTGACCTGGTAAACGGACCTGCATTCCAACTGCAGTTTATAGACTGCAGCCCATCTGGTCCGAAACAGAAGATAAATCAACGCATAGGAAGTTATCTGTTGGGTGCTTGCTTACTGGATACAGATGCTCATGGTCCCTTCTAAGTGCCTGAGTCCATGCCAGGCCTCCAAGGAAAGTGATGGTGCTATGTGGAGGAGGATGCTGGCTGAGAGTGAGAGAAAGGAATTCAGAAGTAGAAAGCCATCTAGTGACTGCATTAGGCTTTTTATCGGCCTGTCCAGGGTTGGTATTGCATAGCTGCTTCCTCTAAGTTGCAGCATACCTTCCTGGAAGGAAGCTCCTTAAGGCTCAGGAAGTAAATCAAATCCTGTAGGATTCAGGAAGTAAGCAAAACTCACAGACGTCAGGACATCTCTGAAACTTGAAGACCCACGTCTTCCTGAGGTTGTCTAAACAGCAGCAGCGGACTGGGAGAGAAGAGTTTCTGTCCTGCCCGGCTGTCTGCAAGTTGTGAAGGAAGCCCCAGGGATGCAGCTCTTGGGATTCAGAGCCCACATTGAGGTGGAAATTTTTGATGATGCAGCTGCTTTGGAGACACTCATGCTCCTGCCCGTGACTTCTGTAAACTCCCTGGTTCACTAAGCTAGATTTGGGTGGAATCATCTTTCTTGGTGTGTCTGACCTGGAATGGATAGTTGTGTGCTCACGTCTCCCCAGGAAAAGTCACCCAACAACTGGGTTCTCTAAGAAGTATTGCCTCAATTTCACACGCTCAGATCTGAGACCAACTGGACCATAAATAAGGCCTAAGGGCCTAGTGCAATAGGGGCGAATAGATAATATCTGGAATTTTTCTGGAATCCGGGAGGAGGAGACTTTCTGCTTCTGCTCTCAGTTCTCTGGCTAGAATATGGCTCTAGTTCCTCCTTTGGTACCGTGCTGAGAATCCAGCCTCACAGAGAACAGATGTGTCCTGATTAAGAGTTAGCATCGTCCAAGCTTCACCACGGTCTCCCACATAGAGACGACCTAGTATTGTCTATGCGGCCCTGGCAGTAGGACCAGGATCTATCCCTGGCACATGAACTAACTTATTGGAGCCCAATCCCTATGGTGGGATGCCATGCTCAGCCTTAAGGCAGGGGGAGGGTATTGGTCCTGCTCCATTTAATGTGTAAGACTTTGTTGACTGCCCATTGGAGCTGCTGAAGGAGAAAGACACACTTCAGAACCTTACCTGGTAAGGCAAAACCTCTAGGTGATGCACAGATTAATAGAAATTAATTAATTAAGAGGCAAGAGTTAGTTAATAAGTATCCTGAGCTAATAATAGGCCAAGCAGTATTATAGTATTATAATTAATGTAGTTTCTGTGTGATTATTTGGGTCAGGGCAGCCAGGAAACAAATAAGCAGTCTCCACCACAGTAGACTCTCTCTTCTCCCTTCTTCTGCCTCACTGGAAACACAGATTGGCAGTAACTGGTAACTTTAAGGCAGGGCGGCTAGTGTCTCCTGTCTCTTTGAGAGCTGCTATGATATATTCATCTATTCAACAATGAAGTCAATGTATGGTGAACAAACCATCCATCAATCCACCACTTGGAAATGCACAAAGGATGAGAGACACAAGAAACAAATCTCCACAAAATAAATATACAGAACTAATTCACTGCATCATGGGCAAAATATATAATATATAGGAATGTGTATGGTGAGGGAAGAGAGAGGAGGAATGTGGGTGAGGGGAAGGGAGAGGGATATGGAGAGAAAGGGGGAGGGAGAAAGGAGGGAGAGAGAACGAATGCCTGAGTTGTGACTCTCTGATGGTAAATAATCCTGAACATGAATCCTGATTTCATGCTACATATGTCCTGAATTATGTTCTCCAAAAAATTTCATCTGTTGAAATTTCCAACCTCTGGTATATTGGAATATGGTTGCTTGTAGTGATAATATCTTTTAAAGAGGTGATTAAATGAAAATGAAATCTATATGGTGGGCCTGAAACAATTGTGACTGGTCCCTTTATGATAAAAACACAGAGACAACACTCATGTGCATTCAAAGAGATAGGGAAACATGAGTACATAGCTGAAGTATGTGTCTGCATGCAGGCCTAGGAAGGAAGATAAAACCCAAGCTAACAGCATCTTGGGCTAGCCCAAGGAGAGACTCAACACTGTCCCTAATATATGGACTTTCCTTATGGATTATATGTTAGTGATAAACATTTTTCAAATAGTGTTATTATTTATTATAAAAATGATAGTCCTACATTATTATATACCAGGGAAATATGTTTATATAGTTCTATTTTTTTTTGCTCTCTGCAGACACTGTAAGAGAACCACTAACTTCTACTCATTCTGTATTATATTTGGAAAGGAAATGCCCATGTAAATAGCCTTGGAGAAAAGATAGCATCTTCCTGGGAAGCAAAGAACAGGCATATTTGGTGTCATTCATGAAAGATGTGGGCTCTCTAAGCTTAAGGCTTCTCTCTTCTAACACAAGCCACTACAAGTGGGCTCTGTCATGTCACGCCCGTGAATCTTAGGAGCACGGGGAACCCTTGAACACAGACTCCTTGCTGTGAAGGGAGTCATAATGCCTTAGTCCGTGACCCAGGAGGCTCGTGCCTTATGTCAATATCCACAGTGTGGCAAGAGAACTTGTTAACTAGAAAATATGTTAAAATTTAAACAACACATTGATTTCCATATTGACTATATAATTTTTTTGACATAATTTTGACATAATTCAATCCTGGCCATAAAGCAGATCACATATTGGGAGCTCCCATGGGTCACACCACTGGCAGGCCAGTTTTTCCCAGGTAATGAGAACTATCTTGAAACCACAATCAATGCCAGTGACCTGCATCCTCCATCCAACAGCCTTTCATGTAAAACCCAATAATTAAGAAAGGCCAAGACACAGGGACATTGTCAGTAAGACTACATTCATAGTTTTCAGATATGATAAGCTAGGGAGAAAAATAAAGCACAGTTCTCTATAGAACCTAATTAAAAGCCTTATGGAATTTGAATTTAGAACGTTTATCATAGAAACAAAGCTAACAGTGCCTGCACAGAGGACTTCGAAGATTAATTGAGATGGTAAGAATGAAGTTTCCAGGGCTGTACATGGTACACCCAGCCCTAGCCCTACCTAACAAGACTGCCTTGGACTTTCTGGATGTGGCTATGTGACAGATACTTGTGTAACATATAGTAGCTCATTTAATTTCTGGGAGTTTGCATTGATCATCTAAGTATAATGTCAACCACAGCTGCATTTAAGGGTTGATGCAATTTTATGAAGGATTTTGTTTGTAACTGGGTCATAGTGGGTACTCAACAAATGAAGTATTGTGCTTTCCCAAGTGATACCATAATTGTCTTTCTACTCCTACAAAAAGGCCTGAAGAATGCTCTCGCTAAATAGCCCTGACTTTAGCTGGGCTTGCAAATGGCTACAGGTAACTAGGAGTGAGACTGAAGCTTGGCGTCACTGCCTTCATTTTGATCCTGTTTGCTTTGCCAGTTTAAAGATTTAGGTCATTTTCCTGATCACCTCACACACAGATGTGTTAACCACTTACAGAATTCTTCTAAGGCAATAGTGATTATTTGAGACAAAAATTAAGAGCCAGTAAGGTATTTCAAGATTATAGGAACAGTGAGTCTGGCAGGCACACATCACCCCACGTAATGCCGGGCTGACTAGGCATGTGCAATCACTGTGGTGAGAAGTGAATTGTCTCTTAAGCAATAAGGACTTCCCAGCCTCATAGAACCAAATTTGAGATTATGGTCAAATTGGGTTAGATTGAAAGCCCCCCACCAGAATTGGTGCTTGAGAAGTCTGTAATTCAGGGCAGATGGAAAATTACAAACTGCAGCTTGGGCCAAACAGGGCTCCTGTGGTTTTGCCCCTAGCCATGACCCGGTATCTGAGAAAAGAGAAGAAGGAACATCTGGTCCCCAAGGCTCTCTATTGAAACTTGCAACTTGCTGGTGCTTGCTTTATCTAGACCTGTGTTTTTTGGGGAACTTGGGATGGGCATGACCCAAGGCCATGAAAAGGGAACCAATAGAAATGCTGTTACTATGCTTGCCAGTTATGTAACCCTTGCACCCTCTAAAAATTGTTTGAAAAGCTTGCTCAGTGTGCCCAGTCTGCCTAGCTGAGACACCCACAGGCGCTTGCGTGATTAATAAAGCCTCTTGCTGATTGCATCCACTGGCCTGACTTATTGAGTCTGGGGGAACTCTTATAAAGATCCCGGGTTGAGGGTCTTTCAAGATTAAGACCTGACTAAGCCCAATGGCTATGTCAGCACTTGACCCTTGCTGCATGACCGTTACTAACCCCTTGAGTAAGAGAATTTCTACTGTGACCTTTTAATGATGTTCAGAAAGTAAAGAGAGAATTCTATAAGTCTGTAAGGTAATGCAGAAGTAAGGCTTGGGGTTAGCTTTCTGGAATATTATAAGCTGACATTTTATGACTAAATATTGGGGCTACGCTTCAGTGATTTTCAAGTATCCCCTAACCCTCACAAATGACTGACCAAGACAGTTTTGCTGGCCTCCTTTCACAATCAAGGACCAGAGAGTCAGGAAAATTCCCTATTCTGACTTGCTAAGATTACACAAAGAGCAAGGAAAGAAACCGGACTGAAAGTCAGCACTATGTGATTGAGTTAAATCTGAAGGATGGAAAGAGAAGTAACAACAGCGCTGAGTTCCTGGTGCCTGGTGTTCTGACCGTGGGCATCACTCATCCTCACTGCATGCCTGCGAGGTCACCATGATTAGCCCTGTCCTTCTGGAGAGGCATTTGAGCTACGCAGAGCGTTAATAACCTGCCTGGGGTCTCACAGCTAGCCAAGCAATGATGGAAACTCACACTATGTGACTACCAAGGCAACACTCTCCAGGACTCCCTTGTCCCGCTGGGGCAGGAGAGAAGGGGACAGGAAAGTACACCTTCCTGTGGGCTTGAGCTGTGATCAAAGAGATGCACATGCAGCCTGAGCTTGCCAGACTCCAGCAGGACTTCTGACACTCTTCAACTCACTGGCAGCTCAGATTCTTCCAGAAATATCTCACAGTGTACTGGCACCCTGCACAGATACAGGCAAGGCAAAACTTTGCTCACACAGTAGGACCAGGAGATAGTATATTATGTCAATTAAACCATCAGGCACTCACCACTCAAATCAAGATTCAGGTCATGTGACTGGCATTGGGGGCAGGCATATCGCTCTTATTAACATGATAAATTACTCAAAGTTTCCCATAGGGATGAGAAGCAAAGGAGAGAGCTGGTCCAAGGTATGTATGCATACATGTGTGCCTGCGTATATTTCTTATTGCTATGACCCAGTACCCTACAGGAAGCATCTAAAGGGAGGAAGGGTTTATCTTATCTTACAGTCTAAGGAGGGATACAGTTTATCATGACAGGGAAGGCACAGTAGCAGTCACAGGAGGTGGCTGGTCACACTGCATGATGGTCAGGAGGCAGGGAGTTGACCAAAAATACAGATGAACTATAAACTACCGAACCCCAAAGACCCACTGTGACCCAGTGTCTTCATTGGAAATTATGTCTGCTATCCTTGGTTCAAAGACCCATTTTCTAGCAGCCTTTCTGTCTCTGAATCAGCTGAGGAACACCCCGGCTCTGCTGAACCCCTAGTTCTGCAACATGAGGTCCAACGATCTCTATCAGCAGTGTGCCCTGAGCTAGTAACACAAACCCAGAAATAATGGCGTGACAAACAGCCTCAGTGAGCGGCAGAGGTGGGAATCGTATGGGGAAAGAAGCCATTGCAGGTCCATAGCAACAGCAACAGCAGTGGCAGGGACTGGTTCCTGCAGCTGCAGAGCGGAAGTGGGAGGCAGCAGTGGCGGTGACCGTTATATCAACAATGGTGGCAAATGCGGCAGCAATGGCAGACAGTGGTGGTGGCAGTGGTTCTGGTGGCAGCAGTTGTGACAGCAGCCATGGCTATGAGAAACATCTGAAGAGTTGCTGGAACTTATAGGGCAGGAACATGGTCTGTAGTCAGAAAAGGTGAGTCAGGAATTGGCGTTCAAGGATGCTAAACCATTGTGCAGAGCCAGAGAAGAGAAACCACAGGCCGTGGTCATGGCAGAGGATGGCAAAGCCCATCCCCAGTAACCCTTCCTCCAGCTAGTCTTCATCTCCTGAAGGCTCCATAGCCTTCCCGCACAGCGCCACCAACTGGTGACCACGTGTTCCATTGCGCGAGCCTATGGGCTACATTACTCATTCAAACCACAACAGCAGATAGAGGTCACAGAGAGGTCAAGGACCTGGAGGAGGTGCTCTTTTCCTACCCCAACAGTATACCTAGTTAGAACAAAACACCTCAGCCAGTTGCCGGGAAGCGCTCCCCACCCACCCACAGGGGCCATCTTTGCCGTATATCTACCATCAAGCATGCATATGCCGCTTGCCCTTTGAACCCTCAGTAGCCTAGCCACTTACCAGATCAAGGGTCACAGTACCCCACTGCTTGCATATTCAAGCAGCTCCTACTGGATTTAATAAAGGCCCCAAGTAGGAGAGCAATGGTATCAACATATCAAACAGAAATAGTCCATCTGATAAGGCAAAAGGTGAGTGCCCTCAATTTTCTAGGGCAGGAAGAAACAAACAAAAGAACATATTAGCATAAGGTTGAGAAAACCCCGTGGTAGAAACAGATCTATCTATGAAACTGTAGAGAAGAAAAGACCAACTGACACTAATTTTGCTGTTACACCTCTAAGTGTAAAAATTAGAGCCTTGGTATGTATAATGCACGCTTCATTAAGAGGAAAATCATTAAGTTTATGTGTGCATGCATAGATAGGAAAAGACAGTGTATGTAGAGCTTACGAATGTCCATGGAAAACTGTGAGTTGCTATAAAATTTCCATTACTTGGGTAAGGTGCATGACCAGGAAGTGGCAGAAAAAGGGGCAAGAGCCCATTTGGCAGAGAGTTCTTGCTCTGGTGTAAGAGCGGGGTAATTTTATAAGGATGTATTTCTCTCTGAATGATGAACCATGCGAGGTCATAAATGACCCAATGTAGGATGGCAAATGGCTTAGTAGGTGAAGGTTCATGCTGCTAAGCCTGACAACCTGAGTTCAATCCCTGCACCCGCATGGTAGAAAGAGGGGACCCCTGACTCCCAAAAGGCTTCCTCTGACTTCCACCTGGACACTGTGGTACACATGCCTGCACAGTGCATCATAAGCTAATAAATACAATATAATTCAAAATGTGAGAACCTTGTAAGTAAGGGTTATGAAAGTCAGTGTTTTCAGAACCAGGAACAATGCTGGAATTATCTTTGGATGAATTAGAGAGAGCTAGAAGAACCTTGTGGGAGGGTCTCTCCAACTTAACCATGCAGAGGCATCAGCTGGGGACATTGTACAAATGCAGATGCTGATCTGAGGTTCTAGGCCCAGTCTTGCTTTTTTCCATTCTTAATTTCAAGTCTGAACTTTCCCATATGAAATTCTCTCCCGTGTGCCAAGGAAACAGGCCTTACCTCATGGAATGGATATAAAGATGAAATAAAAGAATGCATAGCAGGCCTCTAACAACAAATAAGGTCTCTATAAATGCTAGCAATTTTATTTTTTAATAAAGCAGCTGTTTATATTATTAGATCAAAGGGAAAAGAAGAGCTTTTCTCTCATGGCAGCTACTCACAGCAGGAGCAAGGGTGGTGGTGTTTAGGGATACAGGGTTGACTTTTGAGTTTTAACTTTGCCAAATCCTAGCTCCAAAGGGGCATCCAAGAAGCAAAGGCCAAAGTTGAGTGTGTGAAGGGGAGAGCAAAATGATCTGTTCTTGTTCTTGTCCACTGCTCTCATCTGACGTAGAATTCGAGGTCATGTCATCCCAGCAGTGGACTGAGGCAGGAGAACCAGGAGATCATGATCATCTTCAGCTACATAGTAAGTCAGAAGGGACCCTGGACCACAGGGGAGCATCTCAAAAATCCAAGAGAGCATATGGCTTGCTGGTAGCCCAGCAAGCTGGTGTCAAAGCAACACAGAACTCAAATCTCTTGATTTTCAAATGTGTGCTTTCTTTTGTTATTGTGGATGACAAACTCACAGTAATAGAATGCCATACCTCAGAACTACATTTTCTCCCCACCCCTCGCCTCCTCGTTTTGGTTTCTAATTCTTTATTAATGAAAAACAACAACCTACAATGATTATATAGAAGTTTCATTAATAACAGATGCAAGGCACGAACAAACAGAGCGAGGCAAAAATAACCCTGTTGTGGCCCTTGCAGTTTTATTTAGGTTTGTTTTCTTTCCTTCTTTCCTCTATGGATGGAGCCATGACAACCTGTGTTCCCCAGAACAGAGAGTCACCAGATATGAATGTGGCGCTCATGGTGCCCTACGCTAGGCCCCTGTAATGGGGTTAGTAAAGGCACCGTCTGGTAGGACTTTAAGTAGCAAAGTCTAGTTCAGTCATGATCTCACCTGATTGCTTCATGTATCTCATCATTCACAAGAGAGAGAGAGAGAGAGAGAGAGAGAGAGAGAGAGA
>LOEQ01009524.1:7674-23780 GCA_001685075.1 Bramus lutescens
TGTACTCACTCATAAGTGGTTTTTAAACATAAAGCAAAGAAAACCAGTCCACAATTCACAATTCCAGAAAACCTAGATGACAATGAGGACCCTAAGAGAGACATACATGGAGCTAATCTACATGGGAAGTAGAAAAAGACAAGATCTCCTGAGTAAATTGGGAGCATGGGGACCTTAGGAGAAGGTTGAAGCAGAGGGGAGAAGAAGAAGGGGAGCAGAGAAAAATGTAGAGCTCAATAAAAATCAATAAAAAAGAAAATAAATGAAGGAGAAAAAATATTTTCATTGTAGAATATAAAAATACACTAATCTGCAAATTAGGATGGATTATGATAAAGTTCACTACATATCTTTAATCAGACATTATTGATTTTCATTTTTACTATAAAAATAAATGTCAAGTAAAAGAATGATCTACAACATCCCTCTTTTCAAAGCTTCTTCATGACTAGAATCCTTAGTGACTGCCTGTATCACTTCTACCTTAAAGATCTCCATGTGTGTTTGAACTGCCTTGTATTATGGATTACAATGTCTTTGGAGGGGGGTGGAGTTCAGCAGAGGGCTTTGCAGGATGGTTCTTAGCTTCTTTACTTTCCTACATTTGAAACAAGTCACCTCATTCTTCAAATTCTTCAAATAAAAGTGAATACCAGTTTACATATCTCAGTAACAAAATAAAAGAGATCCATGGGAAAGGTCTGACTTATACTAGGAAAAGGGAGAATCAGCGATGAGCTAAGATCCTGAAGTCCAGGACAGAGTGCTTCAAGGATTCATTCACGTCTGCGAAGGAGGGTGGACCCATGGAACATGTATCTCATGTCTTCCTTTCAGATGCCAAAGACCAGGCAAATGAGAATGCTTGAGTCAATTTAGTTCACATGCAAATTACAATCCTGAGTGAATTTACGTGTTTATTGAGTTAGTGAAGTAAAATCAATTAAGGAACATTAATAAAATAAATCAGAAAAATGAGTCATACAGCAGTCTTCAGATGCATTTTAATGTCCTAATTTGTGCTGATTTTTCTAAATAGAGAAGTTTTGGTCACTGGCACTCTAAAAGTCATTAATATTTTAATTAAAGAAAAAATTAAGAAATTATGATGGATGTTTCAAGTAGGTGGACATATAAGTGGAAGGAGTGAGAATTATGAAAAGCCAATATGCAGCTGGGAGGACAGAAAAAGCACAGGCAATCAAAGATCCTAGGTCTAGGCTAAGTATGGTGAAAGACTGCTTGGTTCTCAGATCTTCACGTAAGGTGAGGGAATATACTAGTCAATGTTGTCTACAGCTTGCAATAGTCAGCGGGAAACATTTCCTAGCTTTGGCAGGTTACTATCCAGATGTGATAGTACTGTGCTGTTGTAAGAGGCATGTTCTCTGATGGGAAGTGTCACTGCATGCATAGTGCTTTCCTTTTTTAAAAAAATGTATCAGCTACAGGAAAAAAAAAGACATAAATGCTACTGCACACTGTGACAAATGTAGTTGATTGAGAGGCTAGTAGACAGATGTGGAGTTGGGGGACTGTTTTGGAGAACCTAGTGCTTATCTTGTAGTTCAAGGGAGTACATGGGCCAATGTGACACAGACCTGGAAAGGCAGGAGATGCCCCAAACAGGAATGCTCATCAACACTGGAGGAACTTGGTGCAGCACAGTGCTATGGATGATGAACATTTAAAAGGTGGTTGGTGAAGAGACTTGCAAACCCAAATGCCCAAAGTTACCCAAATGAAAGAAATTTGTGAGTGACGATTATAGAAAATTAAAGAAGGAGCAGCAATATGGCTTACTGAGTGTTTGTGCCCAGACCTGATAGCCCAAGTTTGATTCCCAGGATCCACATGGTGAGAGGAGAAAACTGGGTCTCTCAGGCTGGCCTCTGATACACACATGCATACTGTACCATGTGCCCCCCCCCACCCTACACACCCACTCATACAATTAATGACTTAATCTAAAAAATAAAACTAGAGTGAACATACTATCAAGAAAAGAGTTGCAATAGTTAATTGCCACTGCATATGGCACCAATCTTCTAATTTTAAGAGAAATCAGAAATATCTCCATTTTCAATTAAAATGTCAACGCTAACATTGAAAACACAAGAAAGCAATGTCAACTGCAGATGTGCGCTGAACTCTGCTAATGGTCTGCCGCTTTACAGTCAAGCAAGCCAAGCTTACAAAAGATTCTGTGGGGTTTGAACTTTCTTGAAAACCATAGGACTCAGGAAGAGATTGGAACTAACATCCCAGACAACTTTCTCTGGCTGTGGTATTGGAAGTCTGGATAGGAGCTACACAATGACTTCCATAAAGCAGTGATGGACATGGAAAGACACCAGTTCAAAAGAAGCTAAACAACACATGAGTTTAGCTTCTGACACAATGCAAACTCAAAGACTGGTCTCCTACCTTGCTTGATATTTTTATATCTATACCAGTACATAGATGTCTTCTGCCTTATATATTCGTTTATTTTGAGCCAGGGTTTCATTATATGGCTCAGAGTGGCTTAGGACTTGTGATTACAGAGGTGCACCTTTGAGCCAAGCCAGAGATGCCTTTTTAAAGTGATGATACATTGTGTAATGCGCAAGGTGCCTGGATGGTTCTTTACAAACAGAAGCTCACACAGTGCAGGTTACTTTGGAAATATGAAAACAAACTCTAAGAAATATAAACAAAAATCATGATTACAGAGTCATTGGAATGCTGAATAAGGCCCTTCAATCCATATTTCATTACAGTAATTTTCTATGCAATTTACAACTAATCAAAAGATAGAAATATTACAATGGATTAAATGATGTTGCTTTTCAAAATTCATGTTGAAAATTTCCATTTTGGTGCAGTAAGAAGTGGAGTATTGTATGGAAGTGATTAGATCACCAGCGGTCTGCTTTTACCAAGAGATGAATGCCTCATGAGAAAGTTGGAAGAAGTTCCTCTAGGCCTCTTTCCCCTGTTTTCACCTTCCCTTTATCATGCTAGGGTGCAGGACTGATCTCTTTCCCCAGCTGTCTCAGGATTATTATTGCCATGATGAACAACACGACCAGAACAGCTTGGGCAGGAAAGGAGCTTATGCTTCCATGTCACTGTTCACCATCAAAGGAAGTCAGGGAAGGAACCTGAAGGCAGAAGGTGCCCCCTATGTTCATTTGGTGTGGGTCATCTACTATTGGGCATTGGATCTGACCTTAGGAGTGCTCTCTATCCCCAATGAGACACCTTTGGAAATAACTAATTTTTCATACAAACAAAGGCATGAGCTGATGCTGAGAACATGGAGGGGTGCTGCTTAACAGCTTGTTCCTCATGGTTTGCTCAGCCTGTTTTCTTATAGAACCCAGGAGCATGGTCATAGGGATGGATACATCCATGGTGGGCTGAGCCCTTCCACATCTATCTCATTTCTTCTTATTAAGAAAATGCCCTGGAGGCTTAAATACAGCACAGTTTTATGGAGGCATTTTATCCATTGAGGTTCCTGCCTTGCTGGTGACTCCAGATTGTATTAACTTGACAGAAACTAGTCAGAACACCACGTGACAATGTAGCACGGAAGTCCTCACTGGACACTGAATTTTAGATTGTACCTTGATCATGGACTTCACAGACAGAGAACTATGAGAAATAAATATCTATAACGTATAAATTATCCACAACATTACATTTTAGTGTAAACCACTAATGGACTAAGACAGATAACATGCTAAGGGATACAAGGGAGCAGAAAGTACTATCTCACTCTGGTTACACCACACAAATGCTATGACCTTTATTCACCTTACAAGTTTTCCAGAACCTCTGCACTGTGGCTAAATGGCATATTTAAAGGAAGCAAAGACAGCAACTTTCTCTTGGATAACTACATTTTCTTTTAGCTCAATGAGTAACAGCCAGACAACAGTAAATCAAATGGAAAGTGAAGTCATTAGGTGGGGCGAGGTGATGTCAAACCTCTGAGTGTTTTTTCTCTTAACCTTTCAGTTAGGAACTTGATTCTATTTGCCCAACTGGCATAAGACAAGATTAATAAAGAATATTTCTTAAACAGCTCTGTGGATGAAATCAATTCCTACTGCCTGCTTAAAAAAAAGCTTAAAATGCTCCATTTTTCTTTTAAAGTAAAATGCTATTTTTTATAAGATCATTGGAAATATTTTATTTGTTGTACAGTTTCTATACCATGCAATTATATTTATATAAGAGTAAAATTGTCTACTATCACATATGGAAATAAATTTCATGACTGTACATTTATAATAGCAAGCTAAGAAATCTTTTATTCCAACTCTAATATGCTTAAAGTCAACATTCACAAGGACAGTGATAACAAACTTTAAACAAAGTTATCTAATGCTGTTTGTTTTTAAAATAACATAGGAACATGAAGGTGGTAAAAACATCCTATAATTAGATAAGTCCCTGTAGCCTACCAACAGCTACATGGAATAACACCTAACACCACAGTGGCTGAAATAACAAAGATATAACTTCTTAGCTATGCCACACACATTAGATATGGCCTGGGGGTATGTGACTCTAAAATCTGTTCCTCTCATTTTTTAAACTGAATGGGCAGATACCAGCACATCAGTCGCTAAGGGAGAAGAAAGGCAAGTTTTCTGGACCTGACTTTACAGGTAACACTTTTAATCAAAACTTGTCAAGAATGGGTCTAATATACTCATTCAACTACCACTATGAAGTGAAATTTAACCATGTGCACAGAAGGCAGGGAGAGATGTGCTTATTTTTGGTGCGAGAAACTAATGACTATCACAATTGCTCACATCACTGCCCTATTTTATTTCACATATCTTTGTTTTCTCTATTTGAATATACTGTGGAGTCAGAATCCATGGCTAAAATTTCTCCCAATAAAATTTTTCTTGATTCACTCATGTCTATGAAGAGCTTAGTTCAAAGTCTGATTTTGGTACAGTCAGCTAGTATGGTGGCTCGCCTCTGACAGCAGTGCTTAGGAGTGTTAGGAATATGAATATGACTGTTCAAAGGTGGAGGCCTGCCCAGGTTATAGAGTGAGGTCTGAATTCAACATAAACAAAATCTGCTTAGGAGTTTTCTTCCCAAACCCCATTTAACCATCTGTTATTACACTATGAAATCTAGTTCTGAGATGACATGAAAGTTTCCAAAGACAGATAATAAAGTAACTTAAGCACACTGAGGAACCAGAAAGGAACCACACAGGTATTAAAGCCAGTATATTTCACAATAGACATTCACACTCTGGCTGATTTGATTACTCTACAGATGTTATTACCCATTAAAGGATGAACCATGGAGTTTGGCACCACAGTTATTCTCACTGCTTTTCTTGTATTTGCTGTTTAAAGTTCAACTTTGGAATCACTCTTGAGTTGTTGGAGAGGGTAGCATTCAGCCATGCTCACTATTTTCACCTATTTTTAAGAGTATTTGTTTTGTATCTTGAATGCCTTGGGCCATATAATCTTTTGATACAGATCTCTATTCTCCTAGAAAGTCAAGGATCATATATATTAACATTTCTGTTTTCATGATTGATAAGACTTAGTTTTTATTTAACTTAATCTAATTAAAACATCAAATTTTTGTTCTTTGATATTTGATGGCTTAATTTTGGTAATCAACTACATCTAGTAATAACTATCACCGAAGCAGCGGGATACATGAGTAATTATTTTGAGTGGATTATCTGAGGTAGAAAGACCCACCCTAAATCTGAGCCCCAACCCCTGGTGGTAGCCCACTTAAAAAGAAATGGATGAAGGATACTTTTGCTTTTTGCCTGTTTGCCCTTATTCTCACTGGCAAGTTCATCTATCCCATTGCTGAGTTATCCCTTTTCTGGTATTATATCCCACTTCATTGTGATTCCAGTGTACAGTGAAAGCTTTCTCATCTTTGAGGACTCCAGCTCCAGACAGGGACTGCTGAGACATCCAGGTTTTCACTCTGAACAAATACTGGATTATTTGTCTTTCCATGGGATAAGAGCCATAGTAGGCCTAGCTGGACCTCCATCTATAAACCACTTTAATAAATCCCCTTTTAATATATAGGTATACACTAATTCCATTAGTTCTGTTCCTTTAGAGAACCTTGAATAATGTAACAGATCTGCATTTCTATGTATTTAAGCTTATCATTCACCCAGACAGGAGTACCCTTGACTCCCACTTTTCCACATTGTGATCCCTGGAAGCAAGCAAGGACTGACAACTTACTGCTAAAACAGTCTAGTATCTAGGAACTCCTTGAAATTTCTCCAAACAGCAGAGGTTGCTAACAACTTTTACTAGACTATTGTATGAACTATTGTTATCTTTGCCCCACCTCCCTAAGAATATATATATATATATATATGTATTCTTTCTGCCAGTGCTGTGATAATCTGAGTGAAGTGAATTTAAAAGGAACAGATGAAGCAGGAGAAGTTTCAAGGAATCCTCATATCTAGCTTGTGGCACGGTTACTACACACTTTTCTTAGATCTCCAGTGTCTGCATTACTTTTATTCACTTTTTGCTGCATGCCAACACCTGAAAAAGGCAACTCAAGGAAGAGTAGGTTCACTACATGCACAAGCAAAAGTGTGTTCCAATGGTGATTCTAAAGCCAGTTGATAATGAAAAAAACCACTATATCAAATGTGCAGTTTGGTGCAGAAAGGAGTGTGAGTTCAGAGTTGCAGGCAAGGTGGATGCAGATAAAGCAGATGTAATTGTCAACGAGATTAGTGCTATTAAAGAGAAACCTGAAGAAGAGTACTGAGACAATAAGAAAAGTACCTCATATCATCCAAGACATATCAGCTTTTAAAAATGAAAATCCACCTGAAAGAAGAGTGGCAGAGCCTGGAATATCCCGAAGAGTTTCCCTGTTTGGAAACAAACACCTAAGCGAAGTGTTTTGTTTTATTTTCAAGGTTCAGCTACCACAACAGCTGTGGTGGACTAGGCTAGACACCTTAAATGGTGCCAATTTCACAGGCATTGAAAATGGAAGCTGAAGTCATAAAGGCTAGCACCACTGTGGCAGAAAGCTGCTGAGGACAGGAAACATTTTACTGGGTCAGATTCCCATCACATCAGCTCTGAGAGGCCATGGTGGGAATCTGTGAAGCTTCACTGTAAGTGTTAACAGAGAACACAGGATTTTGGAGATACTAGGACAATGGGATAGGACAAACCTGCTTAGGAATGCTGAAGGTGTAGATCTGGCCCAAGAGAGGTTACAGGCAATGGCGCTAGAGAGATGGGGCAACCGATGCTCAATAAGACACAGATGATGCAGCTGTAAGCCCTAGGTGCCTGAGACAGATCTTCAACATTTGGAGTTTGCCCTGCTGCAATTCTTGCTGAAATTCTCTTTCCTTGCTATGTTCTCATCCTTACCATTAGAAATAAAGGTGCCTATCTGTGCCCTTGTATGGCAGAAGCATATAACTAATTGTTTGACTTTTGAGGGGGCTTATGGTTGGTTAAAAGATTGCCCTGAGTCTCAGAAAACTATGGGCTTTTGAACAGTATTGAGATTATTTAGACTACAGGGACTTTTATGGTTGTACTAAATGCATTTAGAATACACAGGACTTCAGATGCCAGGGGTAGAATGTTATGATTTAAAGTGATGTGTTTGACAAGTGTTGGTCTTGTGAAGGGTAATCTTAGTTATCAATTTACGTTGTTTCCGGAGATATAGAACTGAATATAAGGATTCATCCTAGAGGTGAATGGTATTACTCTGTCTGCTATAGTGTGGGACAATGAAATAGATGAAACTGGAGAGGGCCAGCTGAGCACCAGCATTCATTTCTTGTTAGCTTTCTGTCTGAGGAAGCAATGTGATACTCAAACCACCACGCCTTCTCTGTGAAAGACTGCATCTCTCAAACTGTGACCCTACATAATAAAGCTCTTTCCTTGTTTATGTCCATGTATTTTATGATAGCAACAAGAAAAGTAACTAATTTACTATTCTATCCATGAGTATCAGGTTTTCAAATATTTGCTGAATAAATTTTGTATTAGAAAAATTATCTTCTCCAAAGAATCCTATTTCAAATATTGGATTTTTCTAGGGGTTCATTAATAAAAATACCATTATTTATAATAGAATATTACTGGTAATAAGGCACTGAATATTGCTGACATAAAATAGGGCATAGAAAGAGTTGAAAGAACATGTAACATAACTGGGGACAAACACCTGTAGAAAGCATCTTAGACTAAAAATAATAATGATAATTTGATTACATATAACTCCCCAACTTAAAATGCTTTTAATTCAGTGTAACATATTCATAATAGTTTTAATGAACTTTTTTCATCTGGGCTGACAGCACTCACTCCAAGAGTGAATTTTGTTTTGTGGTTACAAAACAAAAGTCCCAATATCAGGCATGAGACACTCTCTTCTGAGCTCTTGGTCAGGGCTGTCTAAGAGACTCCCAAAACACAAGGCCTATTGCTATTTTCTTGCTTACCCCCTAGAGTTGGAAAACAAGTTTCTATTGCTAAGGATACCAAGAACTTTAGAAACACAGCACAGAGGTCTTTGAGCTGGACATACCCGAAAGTCGCCTCCCTGCTGACTATCTTTTAAGGTACCATGTAATATTTCAAAAAAGGGAGGACACCACCAACAACACCTATACAACATGCCTATGAACCACATCAGTGACCATCATGGCAGGATAACTTTCCAGGTTCAGTAATGGTAGACATACCTTGGTGGTAACCACGTGTTCTGTAATTGACCTGAAGACCCAATCACTAAAGGGGTACCATGCTTGGAACTGGAAACCTAGTTAACAACTCACTGCTAGAGACATCATGGTTATTGGAGGAGAATCTAGTCATTAATTTACTAAACCAGGATAATCTAAGAATAATTCATAAACATTTGTCTTTATACTCACAGATGAGTGTAGCCTTCAGCCCCCATCAAAGAATTTTTTCTTTGCAACAGATAGGAGACCACTACAGAAAGCCACAACCAATCAATATGCAGAGTTGTGCAGCTGAGTCCAAATGGATACATCTACAATAGACTCCCTTATCTGATACTCAGGAAACATTGAGAAGAGGGTATTGACAGATTGTAACAGCCAGAGGATCAGGGACGTTTCTGTGAGATTCTGTCTCCTGGTAACACCAGATATCTGTAAGGTCTCATCAACATGACTGCTCAAATATGAACAGAACAAGGACCAGACCGATGGACACTCCAAACTGGATGGGGAAAACCCAGGGGGCCTCAATCCTACACAAAAACATAGAGGCAAACAGGTAAACCTGGGAGCAGAAGTGGTCTTCCCCAGGAAAGTATACACCAATTGGTTGCCCAGTGTCAGTCAGCCCTGAAAATATGCTAAAATGTATGGACTCAATTGGTTATATTTAGGAACACACACACAAGTACATATATGCACACAGTAAAAATTAATGAAAAATAGAGGCTATGAATTTGAATGAGAGCAGGAATGAAGTATATGGGAGTGTTTGGAGGGAATAAAAGGCCAGAAAGACTGTGGTTAATACTGCATACAATAAAATAAATGAATATTCTGTCCTTCTTAAACACTTAAAATGCTAAAAAAAAATGCCCCAGGCAAACTTTAAATTATAATTCCTGATGATACTGGCAAATGCAGGAAAATAAATAGGGGAAATCTTACTTTTGGTGTTGCAGGCACAATTAATCAATCATCCCTGAAGTGATCTGGCCATAGGCAGTGTACTCTGGAGCAAGGCCAGGGACCACTAATCAAATATGCAGCAGGGAAAGTGAGAGCCACAGTCTCAACAGCTAGGTCAGCACGTGGGAAAGCTAATAAAACTGCCTTGTTTTAAAACCACAACAGGGTTTACTTTTGCCAGTAACGTAAACATTATGATAAAATTAAAGTTGTATAATAAAGAAGTTTGTTTCGATGACCTAAGAAATATATAGCAATAACCCAATTGTATTTTCCTAATTTGACAATAAAGGAGTTTAAAATTCAGACATGCCAAATTGCAAGAATTAGATATTTTTGTATGACATTCTTTATATAAATATATATGGAAATATTTCAAATAGTTTGAGTTTCAACTTCAAAAATTCATATATTATTAACAAACTTAGGAATTAAATATAAACACAAGTATGTGAAACATACGGAATTGTCATATACAATTCCTCTTTCTCTCTGTTATTACATAATTTATATGTGTGCATAGGTAGAGCAAATGTTATCAATTTTTAAAATATATACTTTATTTTAAAACATTAAAAACATGTTGACTTAATCTAACATTATACTTAAAAGAGAAGGAATGAATTAACAGAAACACAGACAATTCTCATTTCCACAAGAAGTATAAGAAAAGGAATTTTTCTTGGTCTAAGCATTTAAAAATTACCCTTGCCTTTCAAGGAAAAGATGCACATGATGTAGCCAACAGACCTGGGAAGATAGTGTTCTGAAAAGTGAAGGGCTAGGACTTTCTATCCTCACCCTAAAGTCACGTAGCTATTACTAACGCAACCCCTGAACTCACAGTTATGTTCCACTGTGTTAATACAGTGGTTTGAAGCAAACAACTGAACTTCACTGAAGTTCAACTTTATTCAGTTATTTTACAAATATCTATGAAAATGTAGCCCCGATGATCAGAGTTGCAATGAAAAAATACATTAAAGATTCTCAATTAATATGCTTAATTAGATCAAAATTAATATGACAGTATAACTCTTCTGGAATATTCTTTTACACTGTGTGAAGATGTGTCATTGTGATTGGTTTAACAAAAAGCTGATCAGCTAATAGCTTGGCAGGAGGTATAAGTGGGTCTGCCAGACAGAGAGAGCACAGAGAGGAAGAAAAGGGAGTTGCCCGCCAGGTGTAGAAGAAACAGAATGGGCAATACACAGGAAAGGTAGCTGAGCCACTTCAATTAAAAAATATAGGTTAATTTAAGTTAGAAGAACTAGTCAGGAAAAAGCGCAAGCTAGGGCTGAACTTTCATTATTAATAAGTCTCCATGTCATTTTTTTGTGAGTTGGCACCCCACCCACCAAAATCCATCTAAACATAACAGTAGCTAAAAATATGGTCCTTACGATAGATAAGATGAATCTATCCTAAAACATAGAGCCAGACAAAGAGCAAATAGTATGACTTATTTAGATCTGAGCTTTCTGATCTATTAAATGTGCACAGATAATAATGTAACACACATATGAATCATTTATCTATCTCTCTCGACATATGGTTTATTAGTATGCAGACATAAAAGCATAAAAATGATAAATTTAATAACTTACACAACATTTACAAAAACTAAAATTTAGATTGTAATCTGGAAAGACAAGATTAATATTTAGGATAATAGGAGCACTAAAGCAATAGGAAACAAATATTGTTTACTGAAAAGGGCTGAAGTTAAGAAGAGGTAAATGACAAAATTCCAATAAGTATTTGAGAAAAGAAAACGGAGTAACATACCTGAAAAATGGGGAAACTGACTCAGGAAGATCAAAGCTAATCTGGGTTACACATGAAGACATTTTCACAGCACACACACATAATATACACATCACACAACACAGCCTGGGTAACACATGGGGACACTTTTATAGTACACACACACATATACACACACACACACACCACACATAGAGGTGTGCATGCACACACAGACGGCCTGGGTAAACATGAAAATACTTTCACAGCACACACACACAGCCTGGGTAAAACATGGACACACTTTCACAGTATACACACACACACACACACACACACACACACACACACACAGCCTGGGTAAAACGTGAAGACAATTTCACAGTATACACACACATGCATGCACATGTGTTCACACATGCACAAACATACATACACACATGCACAAGTATGTATACATATAAAGCTCTTTAATATTGGAACACAAAAAGTTTTAATGATGAGATATTATCTGTCTATTAAAATCATTTACCTATAACCAAAATGAGCAGATTATGAAAAGCACCGAGCAAAAACTGCTCATGAAGTCAAAAGAGTTAAAAGCCTTTGAAGAAATTCTGACAAATATAACACAACACTAACAAGTTTATTTCCCTGATGTTGTAATAATTCTGCTTTTGGGATAATACCTAAGAAAATAACAAATTTATAACAATACTACATAGTATATTAAAAGAAATACAAAGCTTTCCCCCAAAATGCAAAAATACATACATTCCAATAGAAGACTGGTTAAAGAATTAAGAAAATATTTATAGAGTGAAATGTCAAATTTTGTTGAAACAATCTACTGAAGTAAAAATTTTACATGCATTTGTATTTACGAATAGGTTCTATCACACATGCTGCGAGCCTAGTTTTGCAAAGCAAATACAGATGAGGGAGAGCAAAGAAGATACAGAGCTGCTGCTAGCTACAGTGTTCCTGCTGCTCATGTCCACGTGGAAAAGAAGGCGAGCGACTCAGCTCTCATCCTTGCTGTCTGTGTTTCCTGATTATTTTGAATGATTATGTATAACTTCTATCATGAGAAAACAAGTAAAAATGAAGCTCATTTTGTTCTGGGCAGTGGAGTCACATGCCTTTAATCCCAGCACTCAGGAGGCAGAGGCAGATGGATCTCTGGGAGTTGGAGGCCAGCCTGGTCTACAGAGAGAGTTCCGGGACAGGCAGGGCTGTTAAAAATAAACCCTGTCTTGAAAATGAAAAAAAAAGAGGGGGCCCATTTTGCTAGAAACAAATGGACTGATACTAACTTTCTCCTGTATATTTTTTCCCAACTAGACCCTTACGTTTAAAAAGTTATGTCTAACACGGATGGATCAGTGGATGAAGAGCTTGCTACACAACTGAGCAGACTTGAGCTGAGATGCCTTGAATACATGTGAAATCCAGATGTGAAAGCTGTGTCTGTAATCCAAGGGTGCCCGCAGAGATATGGGAGGCAGAAACAGAAGTATGCCCAAAAGCATGCAGACCAATTAGCCTGGCACACAGTGGAAACACGGTCTGCGGTAAGACCCAAACACAGTCTTACTTTGGAGTGTAACCATTTACCATTCACTATGCACCTGGAACACAACAGCTTACATAAAATTTTAGTTGAACACTTAAATGAGGACAACTCAGAATACATAGCTCAAACTCCTTTGAGGAGCAACATCTGTAAAGTTTTAATATTTTTTTATTATTTTGGAAAGCATGTTTGAACATTTTTAGAAGACATCTACCACACAAAAAACTAAATCATTCCCATGAGATTCTGCTTGAAACACTGGAACTGACACATACTTTATTGTAGCCTGTAGAAACAAATATGGTCTCTAGAAGTTTCTAAAGGATATGTAAGAGTTTGTTTATACTTCCCTTGGTGTCTTAGTGCTTTGTCCTACCACTGCAGATGAGGTGATGCTGACTTTTCACATGTGTCCTGTCACTCAAAAGATGACCTTATTATTCCAAATAAAGGCCATTAATGTGGTAAGCAAACACCTTCCTAAGTTGTACAGAGAATATGAGGAGATTCTACAGGCATACTAGAGTGTTCTTTAGTAATAAATTTTCATGCTTAACATTATAAGTATGTTTGAAATTTCTTCATATTATAAAATTACTGTCATTTAAAAAAGTTAGAGTCTATATCCCAAATGAATACTAAAGAGAATACTATTCCTTGTGTTGTTACTATGTCCCTCCTGTCTCCATTTTGTAGAGTGTAATAGAGAAGAAATGCTTAATAATACTGTGCTAAAGAACATTTAGAAATTCATAGTCAGATAAATGATCTACTGTGGAGTTTCTCCGAAAATGTTCTCTGTAAATGTCTGGGTTATAAAGACGGAGTATAAAGGGTCAATGGTGACTCACATCATCTTCCTCCATAACTGGAAGGAGAGCCCTAGCTGGAGTACAATCTTTCACTCCTGTCTCTAACATGAATGGTGTCATATGAATATGTACTGACATCACTATCACCAAATTCCAGGAAATGCTTGTCCTTCTTCCTTGTATCTCTCACATGCAGCACTCGGTCCATATCTATTAAGCTTTGCTTGGCCAGAGAAGACTCTTAGTTACATTTTGACAAGTGCTTATGGAATTTGCATATTTCCATGTGTGATTTCCCTTCCTGGTTGTCAATAATAGTAGTATGGTAGCAATTAGATGTGGTTCTACTCTCGGAGTCTTCTCCATTTTTCTCAGAAAAACTACTTTGATAGAAAGAAGTTTTCATTTATAAAAGTTTTTATGAATAAGTAACCCAGCCTTTGTTTATATGTAATCCTAATCTCTAGATAAAACAGATTTGTGAGAGGGTGAAAAGCAGAGCAATTGAAAGCTGGAAAAGCGGAGAAACAACTGAAAAAGCATTAATTATACCATTTACAGTACTGATTTGCTGGTTTTATTATTTGGCTGAGAATCCAAATAAGACATGGAAATTGCCCCAGTTTAGCTAAATAATGAACATACTCATCAGTTTCTTAAAATGAGCTAGAATTGACTTCAGGACATGCCAAAAGATTGCTATGAAAAGACTTCTACTTCTATTAACAGAGTTGTATATGTTTGCATTTGGAAGAAACAAAAAGAGTTCTTAATTTAAAAATAATTTGTGTGGAAAAAATTCTTTCTTAGATATTCTGCTTTATAATAGAGTAAGGGTTCATTGAGACTTTAAGATGAAGCCGGGCAATGGTGGTACATGTTTTGAATCACAGCACTCAGGAGACAGAGGCAGGTGGATATCCATGAGTTTGAGGCCAGCCTGGTCTACAAGAGCTAGTTCCAGGACAGCCAGGGCAACACACACACACACACACACACACACAAGTGCCTCAAAAAACCAAAATAAATGAATAAATAAACAAGCAAAAAAAATGAATTTTAAGATGAGTGGCTGGAGCGAAGGTTCAGTGGTTAATAGTATTTGTTGCTCTTACAGAGGACTTGGTTTCGGTTCTCAGCCCCCATGGTGGCTCACAACCATCTGACCCTCCAGTTGGTTGGATCTAAAGCACTCTTTTGACTTCCATAGGTACTGGGCATATACATGTAGGCAATGCATTCAGAGATATAAGCAAAACACTCATAGAAAAAGTGAATTTTTAAAAATTAAAAGTAAAAAACCTTGAAAGATGGATGCCAAATAAAGCTAGAATACAATGTTATTTCATTTTCTTATTTTACCATTAAAATTTCATAGAAAGTAATTTTATAATGCTCTTGTATGCTCTCAGTATTGTACTTGGTGGCATTATCGAAGCATACATATTCAACAGTATTTTCACAGCTTCTGTAGACGTTACTGGTGACTCATTTTGATGAACATACAGGAGTGAAAAGGCTGATAAGCCTACAATCGCAGCCCTGTGGGATGCAATAGCAGAGAGCAAGGGCTGCATAGCACATGGTTACCTTGAATAGCAACTGAGTGCTAAAGGATGAATGATGGCGAGGAATGATGCTCCTGAAGGACAACCATGCTGTTTGCGTTAGTCACATTTATTTTTGAATAAATATGTATCAATAAACAGCAGGTTTAACGATTCAGAATAGTACTAGAAGCAGTAAATAATTAGCAATCTAAAAATATTCCGGAGAAAAAGCACTTATATTCACTAGAAAGAAACCACCTGACAGTATAAATCTCTGGACGGCTAAAGCATGCTAAATTAAGCTCTTATTTATTCATGTAAGCATCTAGTAACCTTTGGTAGGTTTTCAATTTTTATTTTACCATGTTTCAAAAATTGAAAGCTACATCATTGCAAATTTGAGATCACACAATATAAGAAGTTTAAAACGAAACAGACCAGAGAGAAAAGTATAATAACTTGAGACATAAATTATTAGATCACAAATATGTAATAGTGACCCAAATATCAGAATTTTCTTCCCAGTCTGATAACTTGATATTTTTAAAAGATTTTTGATTGATTTTTTTTATTTTTATTTATTATTATTATTATTAAAAATTTCCATCTCCTCCCCTCCTCCCAATTCCCTCCCTCATCCCCCTCTCCCTCCCTTTCCAGTCCAAAGAGCAGTCAGGGTTCCCTGCCCT
>LOEQ01009524.1:23868-39972 GCA_001685075.1 Bramus lutescens
GGCTTCTCAGTCAGCTCTCCTTGTAAGCCACGTTCAGAGAGACCGGATTGATCATAGACTCCATCAGTCCCAGTCCAGCTGGCCTTGGTGAGCTCCCATTAGATCAGTGACATTGTCTCAGCGGGTGGGCGCACCCCTCGCGGTCCTGACTTCCTTAAATACAGTTTTCCTCCATTCTCCCTCATCCAAATCTTAAGATCCTCTCAACTTCCCTACTTATCAAACTTCATGCTTTTTCTCTTTCACACAACAAAATACTAACAAGCATAAAACAAAAATAAAAACAAACAAGCTAAAATAAAATCTAATGACACAAAACTTATAAAAACAAGAGCAAACAAACAAAGAGCAAAACTAAAGGTGTGTGTTTTGTTGGTTGGCTTCGACCATGATGTTTGTGACTCTCCTGCAAAGCATAGTTTACATATGGGTAGGTCATTGCGGTTCACTACTGGGATTGTAGCTTGGAGAAATTAATGATTAATTTTCTTCTCTGTATACAATGCGAAGTACCTTCCAAAACCATAAAGCGAAAGTAAGGATGAAATCTTTAGTTGGTCCACAGCTCAATTTCCCCATTTTGGATGGCATAAGTAAGTTATGGCTTCGGAAACAGGGTCTTACCATCCAGGATGAAGAAAGAGTAAAGGGATGGAGCTGAACAAGAAGGAAATGAGGGGCCTCATGGGAAAACTAGGGGTACTTGGGCTTGTACCAAGAGGAGCAGGTTCCTAGAAAACAGAAGTGGTGTGGGAGGAGGGGCTCCTGCAGGAGGCTGCAGCAGGTCAAAGAGTTAAGTCCAGAGAGACGAAGACCAGAACAGGAGGTACATAAAGGTTCCCTACCATAGTGGCAGCCTACTGTGGCAGCTTTGGGTACTTGGTGGAATGTCGTTCTGCAGGTCACAAAGGAATAGAGATGGGACAGAAGAAAGGTGCAAAAGGGACAATGGGGAAGAACTAGGGGGACCTTGGCATGTACCAAGATGCTAGGTCTCAATGGTATGGAAGTGAGAAGGAAGGAATAATTTGATATGTCTTAACAAGAGTTATGAAGCAGTGTCAACAGGCAAAAAAAAAAAACTGAAGAGAGAATTGCTTTATAATATGGTGGATGCTCATATATTGGAGGAAAGGCAGAGTTCCTAACAAGCCTAAATGCCCACCATGGTCTGTTCTCAGAGCAGCAGCCGCCAGCATCTTAGACCATCTATCTGCCTTGCTCTCTGCTATCGCATGCACACCTCTGAGCATGTCCTTCCAGCCTATACTGGCGTTGAGTACTGTTATATCCCCCTACTTCATTGTTTGACTCCTCTTTTCACTTCAGCTTATAGATCAAATGATGATTCTCCAACCTGAATCCCCTGTGGTATTTCAGATACATTCTGAAGTAAGGTCTTCATATCTAGGATCATTACTGCTTTGCATTCTGTCATACAGATGAAGTTATATGGAGTAAAGGAAGGTGAATACTTTGCACAGCAATGTCAGTGGACAGTCGGTGGCCACCCTATAATGAACGCCAGCAACTGAGGCTATGAGACCATCATGGGAGACAGAGAGGATATAATCTTCTGAGGGATTGACCCAAATATTTAAATTCCAAATGGGTTAAAACTGATATCTTTTCCTCTTTCCCCCATCTTTGAGCTAGTATGTCATTCAGGCCAGAGAGGCATTGTGCTCACTATGTAGCCAACAAAGAAGTAGACCTTGAATTTGCATTCTCTAGCTCCATTTTCTAAGAGTAGTGACTACAGGTTATACACCAAAGTGCTTAGGACTGAACCCTAAGACTCGGGCATGCTAGATAAGCACTAAACAAACTTTATATTTTACTCTAAAGATGTTGCAATATCCTTGTAAATAAACCAAAGAAAATATTTTATCTACTTTAGTAAACTTTACAAAAAGGTTATACCTCCCTCAGTACAATACACTGAAGCAGAATATCATAAAGTAATTACATAAAATATAGTGACCCATTAATGCTGTATCAATAGTAAAATGCTTTAAAACATTAACAGTCCATTTGCTTGGGAAGCTAAGGTTGATGGTAATAACCTAAATGATATATACATTGTTAATGAGAATTTGTTAGGAAAAAATGTTTAAGAATTTAAAAAGGGGAGGTAGTCATCAATATTTAGTCACATCCTTGTTATCTCCCACACATAGCACTTGGTCCCATCTTATTCTACTTTTCTTGTTATTGTTGTTGTTGCTTTTTATTTCATTTCCTGCTCAGAATGTATTTTTGTTTTTCAGAAGCTTCTTTTTCTAGAGAAATAATTGGAAACATAGAACAAGTTTTTAAATTTTGTATGTGCTCTAAGATTTCAGCATGTATATTCAAAATAAAAAGACATTGTAAAGTACAAAAAAACCCCAAAATTTATACATTCATAACTTCCTTCAGTTGGATGAGGAAAAAGGAATTTTAAAGCAGGGTGTCGGAGACTCAACCTCTGACTGACAAATGCTAAACTACATTGCCTTTAATCCTCAGAATTCTTACACATGCTTTTCAGACTTACATAGGAATAAACTGACAGATGGTCCTACAAGGACTGGCATACAAACCATAAAAGATGATATGGTCTATGCCAATTTTTAAAAACAATCTTTTGAGACAGGGTTTTGCTGTAGTTTTGCAGTGTGGGAAACTAACAGAATCATTTTAAACCAGAAAGAAATGCTATAATGTGAAGTTTTTAGAAACAAAAGCACCTTACTTTTATTTAAATAATACTATATAAATATCTATTATTTTGTTAAAATGAAATATTTTACTTTAAATTTATTACAATTAAATTAGAATGTAAATTCAAGTTTGAAACCAAGAGTAAAAATAAAACATGTAATTCCAGAGTTTGATATAAGCAAGCAGAAGACTAGAAAGAGGGAGTTTACGGGGTGGAGTGGGGAGGACAAGCATAACTGAACAGAGTGGCTAATTTGAATGTGATCTGGGTATCTGTTAGGCAATAAAATAGGTTGAAATGCTTAACTGAAAACAAGATGCATTCTAATATTTTTAGTATCCTATATGCCATTTCTAATTAAACTGTGAAAAGTACAAAGAAAACTTTTTTAGCTTAAATTTTTGGAAATCACAACATAAAATATTATTAGGAATTAAGCAAATACCAGAGAAAATATATGTGCCACTTCATAATATCCAACATCATACTTTTTAAGCTCTAATATTTTAGAATGTGTTATATGAAGATGTAGTCCGGCATCAGACAGAACACTTACTTTTCCTTCTCCTGAAGCTGCTGCTCCTGCGGAGCTATTTTAGGTTCTGTCCCAAGATTCTTCTGCATTTGATTTCTCCTCTTTCTGCTTGGCGCAATGTCAGTGACATCGGGACTTGAAAACAGGGAATCATCTTTACAAAGAGTGGATAAAACAAAATGCAATGCAATATAATTAGTTTATGCATTTTATTTATATTAAATATTAAATTGCTTCCTCAACAATGACATATGTAGCACAAAGGAAATATAGCAAAACTATTCTCTCAAATCTTTCTGCACACTTGTTGATGTGAAGCAGGAAGATGGGGTACAATATTAAAAACTAGCATGGGAATTATAAACAGTGCCTACTGACTAGCCTGGTTGAAGTAGTCTCTGTCTATCTGCGGCAAACACAGTCACAAAGAGCATAACAAATGTACTAAAGGGATGGCATGAAGCAACTTAACCTACAAAGGTGAGGATGGAAGTGCGGCAACGTCAGGTAACGAAAATTACAAACTTGGAAATCAAATGCCCTTAGTGAAAATGGAATTTGAAGTGGCCCAAATAGGAAAACCTCAAGGTGATCTGTACTCGTTACGCAGAGGCAACAATGGAAACACATTAGGTTTATGTTCTTGTATTTTCTGTTAATCTTGTTCCAAAAATCTTAAGGGCACTAACAATAACTTCTTGTTAACCAATCATGAACTGTTCCACCAAAATCCATGTCTTTAAAACAAATGGGTGTTTGGGGGCTACAACGACATCAAAAAAATTTGAGCTTTCAATATGTGTTCTGAGTATAAACACATGACCTCATGTCTCATTTAACCTTACCAGAAAAAAAAAAAGTTCTGCTTCAGAATTATAGAGGAATTTGAACAATATCCAGGCACTTACTGAGAGGCTATAAAGGCTGAGGTACTGTGAAGGCCCAGTCCGTTCCCATAACCAGCAGCTGGCTTAATGAGGACAAGAAGTCAGTAACCTCCGTTTCTAAAGGTAACTCTCTCCTCAAGTGAACACTGCCCCGAGGAAGGTGTGAAAACATCTTACCTGATCCCTTAATTGGGTTTAAAATAGTTATTTATTTTTGAGAAGGAGTCTCACTAAATAGCCACGGCAAGCCTTGAACTTGCTATGTAGAATTAGCCTGGCCTCAAATTCACAAAGAAGTCTGTGCCTTAGCCTTCCATGTCCTGGGATTGAAGTTACACACCACACCACTACACCTGGCTGGATAGTCAATTTGAAAAACTGTGGGAAACCAATGCAGTCATAGCCGACAGCTTCTCTTTTAGAGGAGGTATGATGCAGAGTGGGCTGATTATGACAACAGACTGACATGGTGCTTGAGATTTAATGGGGCCACAACGTGTTGTAAATATAGACCTAGCAAAAACAATGACAGAACTGTACAGGTTCTGAACTTATGTCCAGAACTTAGGTGGCTTCCTAAGCAAACACTATTAATTTAAGTGTTAATTTTTATATAATTTTGCTGGTTGAGAGGCATGCAAACATATATCCAGGCAAGCATATTTTACTTTTCAAAGCTTTAAGTCAATTGATTCTACAAGATTCTATGTAGATAATTTTACTCGTTCCTAAAATGTGCTGAAATAGAGAAGAGTAACTAAAAAGAAAACATGATTTTTTTTCTTGAAAAATGTTAAAGCTGAATTATTTGCTACCTTTTATTAAGCTATGAGACAACTAATGAAGATAAATATCACGAATATGAGCATAAATGTTGTAAGTAGATGATATTTCAATTATAGGTAGACTTGAAAAACAGACAAACATTATATTCAATGCTTTGGAGGAAAAAATAACTTAGTAAAATGGTAAGATACATATTTGTAAAGTTACAACATTTCAAATATTCATTTTAAAACTGTAAATGATGACTTAAAATTAGGGTTAGAAGTTCAATAAGAGATCTTATATATACAAGTAACATTACACAGAGTTCGCAGTGTGTTTGTGTATGCATGTAATAAGAATTAGTGAAAAAGAAGTCATGGATTTGAAAGAATGCAAGAAGGGATTCAGGGAAAGGTTTTGAGGGAGGAAAAGAAGCAAGAAATATTGTAAATGTATTATAATCTCTAAAATAAAAAATGTGTATCTATTCAAAAGAAGAAATATAAACTAGATTGAAGAAAATTGCATATACAGTCCAATGTGTGACATTAAAAATGAAGGAGATATACAGACACACTGAGACACTTGAGATGCTCCTCACCATTTTATATATAAGTATCTAAACACAGAAGGTCTATTCATGCTTGGAGATGATTTTCTTTTTCTTTTTAGGCTAGGACTTCGAGTGATGCTTTATCCCACTCTGAACTCTAGACAGAGCAACTGTTTGACAACAGTAAGAGTCACATTCCAACTTCAGGAATGTATACTAATTAGTATTTTACATGGAAGATCACTGGTACTCCTAAATGGACAGGAAACTTGAAGTTTCATCAGTCTTGTAAAATTAGTCCCCATAATCTCATAGGGAGTGGCACTATTAGGAGGTACGGCTTTGTTGGAGTGGGTATGGCATTGTTGGGAAAAGTGTCACTGTGTGTGTGGTGGGGGAGAGGGGTGCTTTGAGGTATCCTATCTCAGGATACTGCCCAATTTGTCAGTTGAGTTCCTCTCCCCTTCAAGCCAAGATGTAGCCATCAAAATATTTACTTGCATTCCACCATGTTCCCCACCATGATGATAATGGTCTGAATCTCTAAACTGTAAGCTAGTCCCAGTTAAATGTTTTCCTTTATAGGAGTTGCTTCGGTCATGATGCCTCTTCACAGCAATAAAAACCTTAACTAAGACAGTCATTTTCAAAAGTTACAGTTGCATTTAACCACTAAAATATTGCTTTAATCATGATACTTATTTAAGACATGGGGGAAACTTGAATACAGTTAGAAAAGGAAGAATACTATTCAAAAAGCAATTAGGAACTGCATGACCTGGATGGAATTATGCTGTAGGAAGTCTTACAGCTTGTGATTACCCGCCTACTAGGGCATGGCCTCTTATACTATATATGCTGATGCAGAGCCTGAATCCGCCCCTTCTTCCCTTGCCGTTCTTTCGGGTTGCAGGATTGTCTCTGTTCTCCGTTCAAGCAGAGAATTCTGATTTGTGACTTCACCTCTAAATAACTAACCATCTATTTCTCAATTCTGAGCTAGTGTGGGATTTCTTCTAAGTGTCCTTTCCATAGAATTATATTCTTAGTAAACTATAACAAATAGATAATACATGAGTATTGCCAAGATTATTGGTTGGTCTCTACAACCAAATGGCAACCACCCATTGCCGAATATAATACATACATAACTAACTGAACACGGAGAGGTTGGGCTGGTGATTACTTAGAGTCTTCATTCACTAATGATTATTGTTCATTGTTCTGGAAGTTACTCTGTATGTTACCAAAGGAGAAAAGGTAAACACCCTTGGTCTATAATAATGACCTACCTGCATGATATGCTGGGGCAATGGTGGCACACAGCATGTGGGACTAACCGACAATATAGAAGAGGATTTAAATCCCACTTCATGAGATGGAACTCATCCCATATACTGCTCAGTTGGTGAGGAACCTGAGAACAGTCATGCCAGGGACCTAAAGGCAAAACCAAATTCTAATTTTCTGCTAAAGGAGTGTAATCCTAAAATGATTCCTCATAACAATTTGCTATATTCATAGGTCAGTTCCTTGCTCAGCCATCATCATAGATGCTTCCTTCTGCAGTAAATGGAAAATAAATATGGAGATCTACAGATGGACAATGTGCAGAGCATGAGAAACTTTAGAAAGCACACTCCTAAATGGATTGTTTTCCATAAAATACCTGTCCTCGGGATTCAGAGAACCCTATGGAACAGGAAACAGAAAGATCCTAAGAGCCAGTGGGGATGGAGGACAGCAAGGAAATAAGGTCTCCTAGACACGGCAGGACCAACGACATATGGCAGCTTACAGAGGGTTTGCAAGGGTCTCAGCCAGATGGGGTTGCAGAATTGAGAGGGGAAGTAGACACAAATTCCCATTCCTGAACTAGAAACTGTCTCCAATTGATAACTATTTGAGCATGAAAAAATAGTTATTTCCAAAGGTGACTCATTGGGGATAGAGAACACTCCTAAGGTCAGATCCGATGCCCAATAGTAGATGACCCACACCAAATGAACATAGGGGGCACCTTTGGAGGTGGTCTCATAATGTTTTTCAGGGATTAAAAAAAAACACTTTACAGGTCCTTTGCATAAACATATTGAATCTCATTTTGTGTTTTTATGAAATTCTTGTGTGCACTGATGTGTGTGTCTTTGCATCTTTTTTATTCAGTCTTATTCAGTTCATGCGCTTTTCTTTGTTTTTTGTTTGTTTGTTTTGTCCTCTTCCAGCTGTTTTCCCTGCTTGTTTTATTTTGCCACATTACTTTTCTTTAGACATCTGTTTATTTTCTAAGGAGAGGCAGACCGGGTGTGGGTTCAGATGGGAGGGGAGGTAGAAAGGATCTGGGAGGAGTTTGGGGAGAGGAAACTAATTAGAATATATTGTATGAAAAAATCTATTTTCAATACAAGAAAAATAGATAAGAGTGGACTACAAAGGAAAAAAAAACGAGGGTAAAAGAGACACATAGGTAGCAAATTTACCACCTTTCAAATGGAGATCGGACAGTAAGAACTGCAACTGACTGGAAACTGAATTGTATGTAACTGTACTTCTAGAATGCCCAGTTTTAATACTACTGCCAGCTCTTTGTCATCAATGTATCTCAGTATTTCCAGTAATTTCTAAACAAGAAGACAGAAGGAAAAGGCCACTGCCAATCAACACACTAAAGCTGAAGCACTGACTGGCAGAAGCTGCGGAATGAATCTCAAGTTCCCATCAGGTTCGCTGCTCTGGAAATGAGAGATCTTTGCACAATCGCTGCCGTTATAAAAGGTGGCTCACAAAACACTAGCCTTCTCATCTGACAGCAGAACAGCAGGATCTTGGCAGCATACAAAAAACATGAGGAGAGGGCTGGCTTCCCTGGTTATTCTCAATATCAAACTAAAGGACCCTTGGCTAAACTGTCAGGAATTTGGATCAATCCCATGAGAAAAAATACCTGGTACACTTCAGTTTTTGACCATTAAACACTTAAGTCTTAATATTTTTAGATTTTGTGGTCAAACAATACACACAGAGATACACACACACTCACACATAATCTACATTCACACACACACATACACACATTCACACACACACATACACACATTCACAAACACACACACACGAATGAAATGATTCCTAATAATATTCTGCAACACTCATAGTTCTTTCCTTATCCTATAATCAGAGAGGCTTCCTTCTGCAGTAGATGGTAGCCAGAGCAGAGACCACAGCCAGACATTATGCGCAGCAAGAGTCTAAATGAGGTCTCCTTCAGGTCCCTCACCTTGGAGATCAGGGTATCCTAGAGAAGAAGGAAGGAAAGACTGTAGAAGACAGAGGGTTTGAAGACACCAGAAGATCATGGCCCACAGAATCTACTAAGCAGGGTTCATAAGAGCTCACAGGGACTAAAATGGCAATCACGGAGTCTGCATGGGTCTGCAGCAGGTCATCTACATTAATGTTATGGCTGTTAGCTTGGTGGATTTGGGGGCCTGCTAACAGAGGGAATAGGTATATATCTGACTCTTATGCCTGCTCTTGGGACTCTATCCCTCCTACTGGGTTATCTTGTACAGGCTTGATGTAAGGACTTTCTCCTTGACTTACGGTATCTGGGTTTGACCTATTTGTCTATTGTCTCTTAGAGGTTGCTCTTTCCTAAAGAGGAAATGGAGAGAGGGAGTAGATCCAGGGGAGAGGGGAGATGGGAATGGGATTAGGGGCATGGAGTGAGGGGAAACTGTGGTTGTGATGTATTGTATGAGAAAAGAATCTATTAGCAATAAATACAATAAAACCAAAAACAGAAATTTATTTCCAGGTATACAATATCAGGTTCTCATCCTAGCACTCTGTAGAGACTTTCTCTTCATATAATGTTTCACTGTTTGTAACATTCTGACAGACAGAGCACATCTCTTCTTTCTAGGCCACACACATTTACTGCATTCCCCTCACGTGCTTTCCCTGGTCAAAGTCCTGAGGGACATGATTTATTATTCATAGTATTAGCAATGTAGCTCTCATATTAAACTGTAGAATAAGGAAAGTACTAATCTTTAATCTTTGACCAGGAATACAACAAATATGTGTTGTTTGCGAAGGTCATGAACAAACTACATCATCACTTGCTTCTCAGACTCATAACAAAATATTAAGATTCTAGCATTTAAATATGATCCCGACTTGCTTTGATAACCACACCTTCCAAAAAATGTCCTTCACATTCTATTAAGATCTGCAGTGTTACTAACACTCACATTTTTCCTTGCTTTTTGTTTTGAATGCCCATTTATATTCCCCCTTCAGCATCAAATCATGTTCAACACCTCCAGTAGCTCCAACCCACAGATAACTTCCTCATTTCCTAGGGTTCATAATGTCAGCCACTCTTTGAAAGATATTATCTTGTACTGCTACCATTTCCTTTCCATACAACCTTCTCTCTCCAATTACAGTATGGATATGTGATAATTTACAACCTACACATGGAAATATTATTATCTTACTACTCAGTAGTTTTATTTATGAGAAATTGGGACATGTAAATTCTGATTTTTACAATCAATTTGACTCTGGAACCTAAGATAAAGTAGGGGAAAAGGGAATGAGGCACACAAGTACGGATCTCCAGTTCTGCCATTTGTAGTGGGCAAATAATGGAATCTCTACATTTCTCAGTTGAAAAGATGTATACTCATTCTGAATTCTGATACAATAAAAACCATTCAAATATAAAAAATTAGATATCACTTTACAAATATACAAACATATAAAGATATACATGACACAAATGAAATATTAAGAATATATGTGATCTTAAAGGAAAAATTTGAGATTCACTGTGAATGAAATTGAAGAATAAATTTTTAGGACAATTTCTAGATCTTTTCATAAATTAAAAGGGAAAAAGGGTGAATTGGTGGATTTCCAATAAAAAATAACTCAACTGTCATAAAAAATCTCTATCTATTATGAAGACAGCTATGTGAATGCTCAGATTGCTGGACTATTTAATAAAAATTAATTGTTTTGCAGGATGATTAAGTATTTGTAATCAATAAGATTTTATTTTCAAAGATATAAAACAAAGGGGGAAAAGTCAATTTATATTCTGAAACTTCATAAGTCATTCTTTTTTTCACAGAGAGAGTGAACACTCTAAGGCCTGAGGCTACACTGAGCCTCTGTGGTATGTCTTAGTGACAAGAACCCAGATAATCAGGAAACTAAGCTAAGATAAGATGGGTCACACCATACTTCAAAAAGCAGTATCTTAAGTGATCTGTGGGAGGTAGTAAATTTGTAATCTGATAAAACAAGTGAACATAATTTTTCCCCATCATTCATGAAAAAGCCCCCTTCAAAGATCTCATCTCTTATCATCCTGTTTTTATGATCTACTGAACAACTGATGATCACCTCATGCAAAAGGTCAACAGTTTAACCTAGTTATCAGCAATCAATAAATAAAATAACACCACAGCATCAAACACTGAATGCACCTCTGTGCATGTGGACACAACTCCAGGTTCACACACATTGGTAAAAGTCAGGCTTCTCTCTGGCTTGCACAGATGCAATGCAAACTTCACAACAAATCTTTACTAAACTGGTATAACAGAAGAAGTCATTTTTAGAAATCCAGTACTCTAAAAATCAGAGACACAGTAGGACACTAGCATAAACTGTGCATGCCAGAGTACTGATACTATAAAAATGTGGGGTAAATACATTAAATAGCACTCTTCATCAACAACATAGCTCAGTGCTTGTTTCAATTTATTAAATATATAGTAATGAAATTCTATTCACACACCAGTGATATATTATTCCTTTGACATCCAATAACCTCTGAAGGTTTTCTGAGTTAGGGACTATCTAGAAGACTGTCCCAAGGCTTATAGCCAAGTAGGTCAGGAGGATGCAACTATTTCCAAGAAACCATATGGAGGAAATTATAACACAGAGTTTAAAAAATAACTGAGCTTTTAAAGCTCTACCTCCAAATTTATATTTTTTCTAATTAATCTGTAGAACTCCACATTTTTGGTTCTTTTCCTAACGATATATTACAATTTGATTTCTTATACTGTTTTCCTTATTTGCAGAGACTTCTTTTGAAAATGCAGTTGTTGGTATCAGATGGTATTGGAACAGATTTCCCAAGAGGAAAATAAAAGTTTATCTTATTTCTGATATTAGCTATTAGAAAGACTAGGGATTAAGATTTTGTTTCAGTACAATTGCTTCTGTATGGTGCTACACTGAATAGCAGGCCCAAGACATGGCAAGTAAGCATTCTGCCACTGAGCTATATCTCAAGCCCTAGAAAATATTCTAAAGGAACTCAAACAGCAAACGTGAATCAAAACTGCCTAATCATCTTTTAGAATCTTTTGGATAGCTCACCAACATCTTTAGTTAATTTCATCACTCCTAAAATAATTAATTTGATACTTACAAGAAGCTTAAAACTGGGCTGAAATTTTTGTATATACTACTAGTATTAGCACAATGTATAAAACAGAATAATTCCTTAATAGACACTCATTGATTAACTGTCATAAAATTTAAATACTAGTCAGGTTAAAATAAGTAATTCCACAAGTTAATTTTTGTTTATGTGAAATATAAATATAATGTTGATTATGTCTGCTGCCACCAATCTAGTTAGCATTAAAAATGTTACATAGGAAAAGCAGTTTATGAAAGTACCTCATTAAACAATCAGTTTATATAATTTTATAGTTAGAATAACAAACCTTGGAAAGTACTTTTAATGGCTAATACGTTTCCACAAAACTAAACTGTAATTCCTCAGCTTCCAACAGTTACCCATGTCTGCAATGCTTGAGTCAACACAGAGTTCATTGTTCCTGGGTCAGGTGTGGACTTCAGTAGCAAACATTTGCTAGTGCTTGTTCATACAAATTTCTAGGCTTTTTAGTTTTTATCTCTTGATGAACTTTTAATGAAATGTAACTCTTTATAAAACTTTTGGACTATTTCAGTAAAATGAAAACAAAATAGATAAAGCAAAATAAAATGAAAAGCATTTTAATGAACTATAGGGATTCTTTGAGTTTACCTTTCTTAAATATCATCAGTATATACTCTGAAGGAACTCAGCATGAACAGGTTAGAAGTAGAAAATGATAACCAGGTCAATGAATAACACAAAAATCACAAGCTGGGAAAAGCGGCCAAGGCAATAGAAGTACCTCCTGAAGGTTATATGCTCTCTCTGCTGGGCACTAACAGAAGGAAGAATGGTGTGACTGAGGTTGCCTAAAGACAACATTCACTTCCTTTTCCCATTTCCACTTAATCTCGGAAAGTATGAACAAATTTGATACATTAAGGGAAAACAGGCTTTGCATTGCTCTGACCCCCTCTTCATTAAGGTTGATGCCTTGGTGATATAAAGTTGCTAATGGTTCTTTGAACTATGGGGAATTTCAGATATTCTTTGCATGCATTTGAACAATGAAATTAATATTTTGTAAAACTAAACATCTCACAAGGAACTTTCAAATACAATCACTAAATTAATCAGTTTTGGCAACAAGCAACCCATTAAACCATCTTCGTGGTACTGTAAGCCTGGCCAAATTCATAGCTAGAGGAGTCATAGGCTGTAGAGAGACACCTATTCATGTTCTTTTTCAGATTGTTACATTGTTAAACTACCTATTAAATATTTATATTTTTATTTCTATCCATAGATTTGTGTTCTCCCAACTTTGGTGGAAGAAACTTCTTATTTCCATGGGTAAATGCTTTATAGATGTAATTAATGTTCAAAATGCTGAGAATAAGCAATTGCTAGTGCTTAGCCAGAGATGAAGCATCACTATCAACTCCAGCCTCCAAAGGCTCAGTGATGGCCTGAGCCTTTTCTTCTTTTCTGCCATGTGATTTCACTCAACACAGATTTCAGGACAAAGAACCTAAGACCCCAGTATTGCTTAGTATCGCACACCAGAACCTCTAGCAATCACAACACAAGATAACTGTGTCTCACGAAAAGCTGCAGGGAGAGGTGCCTGATTGTCCCACACAGTGGCCTTTTAAGAGTGAACACTGGTTATGGTTTGGGTAACAGCTTTATCTGGCAGTTGCTAGGGGAAGGAGTATGGAGTGAATTAATCAAAATGCACTGAATGCACTTAGAAAATTCTCAAAGATTTAATAAAATACATTTAAAATTTAGTGTGAGACATTAGATCAAATAGTTACTGTGAATATAAGAGGATATAATTTACCTGATTATTCTTTCAAACAAGTGATGATTATTAATTAAACCTAAGACAAATTAAATGCAATCTCAGACTATCTCATAGTGCTTAAGTTAGTATTAGAAGAAATGTTTTATTCAAGTTGCAAGTTTTTCCTTTCCAAGCATCAGTATGATACTTTCTCTGTTGTGGTATTTAATGTTATCAATAACTGTATTTTACAAAAAGTGTAGTTTTTAATCTTGAAAACTGGATCGATTACATGTTTTTGTCAACTACATTCAAATCTAGAAAAGGGTAAATATCAGCTGCTGGATAGGTGTGAAACTGCACATCCAGTTGGGACTTTGTTGGGGCCTAGTGAGCTGTGGAGAAGCCCAGACATCAACTATGATTTGGGAGATTTGGGAGTGAGAATGCTGTGCTCTCCATGACACCCACCATGGACTAGACAGACCCACCATGCTGTGCTCAAAAATTAGTAGAAAAGAGAGCAAGGTGAGTAGTCAGAAAATTGACTACCTGCCCAAATAAATCAAACCTCCTTAAAGGAAAATGACAAATTCCTGACTTGCTAAAGCATAGTAATCACAACATCTAGCAGAAATAGAAAACAAGTGTAAAATAATAAGAAAATATAACTCACAAAGAGTAATTACTAATACATCACATGCACAAGAAACATTAATATTTTTATATTACATACTAGATTTTATATTCCTTTGAAAACTGCATCTTTCATTAAGTTATATCTCAATTGTAAAAATGGCTTGAGTTTACGCAGTGTTTAAAATGAGATAAAGTATAAGACCTGGCTTAGATAAAGTCTAAGATCTGCTACACTCCACTATGGGCTCTTCATTTTCAGAAATTTTCTTGCTCACAGAAACTCAGCAGGGTGATAAGCACTGCCAATTCTGAATACTGAATTTCTGCTTGCACTCTTGGGGGTTGGCTATGTCAAAACATAGCACATATTTCCACCTTGAACTTACTTTTTCTCCATTAAAATGTGATTTTTGACTTTTCTTTTTAACCGTTCTGATATCAGCATTCTGGATTAGTACATTTCTCCTGGCTTATCTCTCTCAGTTATTAAATTAATTCATAATACTTCTCTTACAAACTGTGTATTAGATTGCTGCTTGATCAAAAGGGAATTCTTTACTAGAAACTGAATGTGTTTCCTCCAAATTCTTGAATCCCTGATACCTCAGTGTGTTGATTTAAATGAGAATGGCCCCCATTGGTTTATGTATTAGAATAGTGGATCTTTATTTGGTGGAACTGTGTTGCAAAGGTTAGGAGGTATGGACTTATTAGAGAAGCAATGCCACTGAGGACCAGTTTTGAGTTTTCAAAAATCCTTGCCATTCTGAGTCTCTCTCTCTGCCTCTTGGTTATTGTCTCAACATGTAAGTTCTGAGCTATGGCTCCAGCGTCATGACTTTATGCTTGCTGTCATGCTCCATGTCATGATGGTACAGGTGACTTTAACCCTCTGAAACTGTAAGCCCCAAATAAACCCTTTTTTCTAAAATCTGCTGATGTGGGATTCCCCTCTATATGCTTTGGGCCTATAGCAGAACTATAGGATAACAGAGCTAGGTTGGGAAAACTAAACTGAATGCTGGGAGAAAGGAGGCAGAGGCAGAGAAAAGCAATGGAGCCGCCGGAGACAGATGTGCTGAAACTTTGCTGGTAGTCCACAAACTCATGGTGAAACACAGATTAACAGAAATGGGTAAAATTAATATGGAAGAGTTAGCCAATAAGAAGCTAAAGCTAATGGGCCCAGCACTGACTTAATTAATACAGCCCCTGTGTGATTATTTCAGGGCTGAGCAGGCAGGACCCAGCAAGTGGCTTAATCCAACAAATTGGTGCTTACATGGACAACTAAAATGCACTTAAAAACTCAGAGGGCCTGCAAAGGAACACTAGACACTAAAAAACAAAGTTTAGCTGAATTTTTTTTACCTGAACGAGTTTTGCTTGTTGGGGGTATGCTGCTGCTCCTTTAAGAGAGGTTTTCCTGATTCAGCGGTAGCAGAAAAAAAAAAGCTGTGGTTTTGAAATGCTGGCTTTCTGAGCAGTGTTGAGAGTGCAAACTTGATGAGGTCCAGCTATCAAGCATTTAAATGGATTTTCTGAGCAGAGTGCTACAACTGCTTAATGGCTCAACATAGACTTGCTGCAAACTTGGAAGTGGGGCAACGTGCATGGTTTGCAGAGGTGGTGAGTGGACCTCTTCCACCATGTTGGTCTGAGTAGAGCAAGCAGGCAGGACTGTATTTGGCCTAGTAATATTGCAGCTTATGTTCATAAGAAGGGCTTAGCATTTTAAGAAGTGCTCCTGGACAGTAAAGTGGTGTAGGAGGGTCATCTGTCTATGTGTTACTTTCATTGGTTAATAA
>LOEQ01009525.1:12399-28315 GCA_001685075.1 Bramus lutescens
TCATTTGTATTTTAATAAATAAAGCTTGCCTAAAGATCAGAGAGCAAAACAGCCCTACTTATCAGCCTTACAGACCAGGCAGTGGTGACACACACCTTTAATCCCAGTAGTGACACTAGTTTGCCATAAAAACATGGCAGTAATAGTACATGCCTTTAAACCCAGCACTAGAAAGGAATATAAAATAGGAAGAGACAGATTTCAGGCTCAGTTTCATTCTGAGGATTCCTAGAGGCAGGATTGCCATTTTCTTACCTTACCTGAGGTGGAGGTAAGAGCCAGTGGCTGGGTGATTTGCTTTTCTGATGTTCAGGTTGAACCCAATATCTGTCTCTGGGTTTTTATTAATTTTGGAACACTCCATCTCAAAAAAACCCCCCATAGGTTCTGATTAGCTTCAAACGCCACATTTCCAAGTTGTCTTCCCACCATATCACTCCCATAAATGACAAGCAAACTGGACTTAGGCTTCAGTCTGTTCAAGCACCAACAAGTTAAACAAGTCCAGAGTTGTCGCTGGGCAGGGAGGTACATGCCTACTGCTCCAGCATTCAGACAGCAGAGGGGTAAGCAGGTTCAAAGTCAGCCTGGGCTGTGAGGCTTTGTCTCAGATGTCTATAAAGCATTCCATTGAAGCAGTTCAGGTTGAGGGTAGACTTCCCTTGCCGGTACTTGGGGATGAAAATCTTGCACTAACATGGAGTTCACCCTCTTACTCTGACTCCTTATCAGTGTCTTGATTGCTAAGGACAGCTGCAAGACAGTGATCAAAATTTATGCACAGACCAAAAGTGGGCTCTTTAAAATCTCACTCTAAAGAGAATAGATATTTCTTACCCCACTTTTATTGTTAATTTAGGAATCATTATCATCCACAAGCATTTTCTATATGAAAAACAGGTTTGCATTTAGCCTTACAGTATTAAAAATCTGCCAAATTAGCATAAAATATTTCTAGTGTGAACAATTTTTTATCAAAAATAATGTATAGCTCTGTGTCAGAAAAATTTTTTACTACTAAAGTTTTTTTTGGGGGGTGCTGGTAATCAAATTCAGGGCCTCTCAAGTGCTGGGATTAACGGCATGCACCACCTCTAAATTACTTTATTAATTTTGAGATCTGAGATTTGAGAAAAAAAAATCTAAGCAATTGTCCAGTCAACTGGAGCCTTGGGCCATGGAGGCTTAAGAACAGATCCAAAATGGTCTTCAAAGCTCAAAAGCATCATAGAGCTCAGAGTGACCAAACAGAGGAAGAAAGGAGGTTAAAACAGACCAAAACAATCAAGCAATCAACAAACAAACAAACAAAGAAAAAACCTCCAAGAGGTGGACATGAGCAAAAAACAATAAGGGAAAGGGTACATTGACAAGCAGATGTCAGTCCAAGCAGCTTCTTCCCATGACACAGAGGCAGCCGACAGTCCTGAAGAAAGCACCCGGATCCAGAGCTGGACAGTGAGGCCTCCTGTGCACAGCTGAGCACACTCACTGAGCATCCCAGCATCCCAGAGTCAGCTAGTGAGAGTGAAGAACAATGGGAGAAGTGGCTAGCTTGGTTTTTGTCTTGAACATATGTGTCAAAAAAGTGTTGTCACGTTTAAGGTCTCTTCCTTGCTGCCAAATATACTTTAAAGCATTGACTGAGTGAAGAGAAAAGAAAGGTGTTGAGAGGTGAGACAGATGCTCAGTTAGCATTTTCTTCTAAGCTCTGGCAGTCCTCATGACTTTACCTGTCTGTTCAAAAGAAATATACTTGAAGTTTAAGCACATCTTCCTTTATCCAAATGCTCTTTTGTTACAGATACACTATTTTCCTTTTAAAACTATGATTAGTTCATCATAGATTACAATCTAAAAACACTCTGTAGCAAGATCAATGTGTGATCATAAAGAACTGTGAATAATTTTTGAAATAAATAACTGCACCATAATGAAGGTTATCTAATTATGTTGCAATTAAAAATATTTACTCATGACAAATTTAGAGAACTTTTCAATTTTCATTAACATTTCTCTACTTCTTCAAATACATAGAATATAGTATGATTTCTAATGGTCTGAAGATAGATGTATTTGAAATGAAAATGGATATCAACTTATAATGGCTTACTTTCCTAAACAAGCAAAGGAAAAAAATCACATACAAGGTTCAAATTTCAGCTCTCCTGTTGGTCCTGAGGGAGTGATTCACTGTCATTTTTTTCTGTTCCAGCTGCTTGGTAAGTAGAAGTTTTAAAAGTACTGCTTGATCATTTTGATCATAATGCGACCTTTGGCCGAACATAATAAACTTAGTATCTTTTCCTAGAACAGTTTCCCAGCTGCTCCTGGGCACTGAGGATGGATGGTGACCCAGAGCAGAAGGCAGCAAGTGAGACGGCTCTGAAGCACAGTCTGCTGCTGGTTGTTGGTAACAAGACAAAGTCTTGTCTTCCACGCGGGCTTCCCCCCAGTTCTTCCTCCTGTGTAAGGGTTGCCATTATTTTCATTCTCCTTTGGTTACTCTCTGATAAAGGCTGCCCTCTTAGCCAGGCCTTGTGGTGCTCTCCTGCCATCCAAAGAAGTTGGGAGAAGAGGCCAGAAGGTTGAGTTCAAGGTTATAGTCACTATACAGAGTTTATGTATGAGGCCAGCCTAGGCTGCATGAAAGCCTGTCTCAAAAAGTCAAAATAAATAAATAAATAAAGATCTGGTCTCTCAAGTAGATCTGCTTATAAAGTATGGGCTAAGCAATGGTTCTCCTTACGCAAGTGTTGGCTGAACCACTGGCAGCTGCTCAACACACACTGTTCTTACACAAATGCCAACAGACCCAGTCATAAGCAGAACTCAGGGGCTCTTAGAAACGGCCGCTTTCCAGGACCAAACAGTAGTCAAGAGATTTGAAGCATGGTTAGAGAGGCCCTACTAAACAATGCTGAGGTTTGTCTTGTCTGGGCCCCTGATGGCTCTCCTGCTTGGCTCTGTCTGTTTATTTATTTAAGAGAAAACTGTCTCTTATCATTTTACATAACTATCCCAGTTCCCACTCCCTCCCCTCCTCTTGTTCCCTCCACCTTTCCCCTACCTCACTCCCTATCCACTCCTCAGAGAAGGTAAAGGCTTCCCATGGGGAGTCAACAAAGTCTAGCACATTGTTTTGGGGCAGGACCAAGGCCCTCTCCACTATATCTAGGCTGAGCAAAGTATCCCTCTGAAGAGAATGGTTCAAAAAAGCAGTCAGGATAAATCCTGATTTCACTGCCCCACAGTCTTCCCCAGCCATACAACTGTCACCCACCCTAGGAATGAATGGAAGCAGGAAGATGAACACCACCAAGGGCTTTTAGTTAACAAGCCATTTTAAAGAGTTTGAGGAAAGAACATGAATCTGAACTCCCTCCCCTAGCTATTGTTAAGCTCAGGAAAGCCCCAGCACCAAAGCTTTTGAAATCCAGGTCACAGGGTTAGGAGACACTCCCAGGCAACAGGACCTAACAAGAAAATGAGGGCTGAAGATGGTGTTGCAGTCTCACGACCATTTATAATTCCAATTCCTAGGGGATCCGATGCCTTCCTGTGTTCTCCTTGGGCACTGCCTGCATGTGGTGCACAGGCATACACGCAAGTAAAACATCATACACAAAATAAAATAAATAAATACTATTAAAAATGCTGTAAAAATATTTCTATCTAAATTAATGTCTTAACTAATCTTTTAAAGGTCTTCCAGTGAGCAAAATGAAACTGCATGATACAGCATGTCATGGTTTCCCAGTTTTTGGCGGGGTGAGTGTTTTCGCTTCTTTTGGTGTTTTTGTTTATTGGTTTATTTGGTTTTGGCTTGTTTTTCAAGACACGTTTTCTTGGTGTAGCCCTGGTTGTCCCAGAACTCACTCTGTAGACCAGACTGGCCTCAAACTCACCAAGATGCACCTGCCTTTGCCTCCCAAGTGCTAGGATTAAAAGTGTCACCACCGCCCAGCTGGTTTCCCCAGTTTTCATTGGCAGCAGTTTTTTCTATCTGACACAGCCATGTGTCCCATCAGTGAAACACAAGAATCCTAAGCATAAAATCCATGATCTTCTTAGGACCTCCAATTAACTTGCCTTTTAATGTTCACTGCCTCTCCTTTCTTATTTTGTGCGGAGATCAGAGGAAGCCTGCAGAAGTCAGTTCCCTCCTTACGTCCCTGGGTCAATGGACAGAACTAGGGTAGTCAGGCTTGGTGTGAGAGCCGTTGTCTACTACGCCATCTCAACAATTCTCTCTCTCTCTCTCTCTCTTTTTAACATTTTTATTGATCACTGAATACTCTTCTAGCCAGGCATGGAGGTGCACCCTTAATCCCAGCACTCGGGAGGCAGAGGCAGGTGGATCTCTGTGAGTTTGAGGCCAGCCTGGTCTATAGGGNCTCTCTCTCTCTCTCTCTCTTTTTAACATTTTTATTGATCACTGAATACTCTTCTAGCCAGGCATGGAGGTGCACCCTTAATCCCAGCACTCGGGAGGCAGAGGCAGGTGGATCTCTGTGAGTTTGAGGCCAGCCTGGTCTATAGGGAGTTCCAGGACAGCCAGGACTACATTGTGAGATGCTGTCTAGAAAAATAAATTCTAAACATGCTTTCCCTCTTTACTAGCTTCTAATCTTTCATTCTCATTCTAGATATAATGTACAATTAATTTAAATACTGCTTAGGTCTTTAATAAGGGACTCAATAAACACTGACCATTAATTGTCTTAGGGTTTTCACTGCTGCAAAAAGACACCATGACCATGGCAACTCTTATAAAAGAAAACATTTAATTGGTGCTGGCTTACAGTTCAGAAGTTTAGTCCATTATCACCATGGCGGGACATGGTGGCGTGCAGGCAGGCATGGTGCAGGCAGGCAGGCATGGTGCTGGAGAGGTAGCAGAGAGTGCTCCATCTTGATCTGCAGGCAGCAGAAGCAAATGTGTGTCACACTGAGTGTAGCCTGAGCATGGGAGACCTCAAGGCCCACTTCCACAGTGACACATTTGCTTTGACAAGGCCACACCTCCTAATAGTGCAACTCCCTAAGGGGGCCATTTTATTTCAGACCACCACAGTTACCTTTGAAGAAGAAATGCTTCAAACACATTAGGTAGGACTAATGGCAGAAAAACTCCTTAAACACCAACATAATGTCAAAAGTGACAGATCCCGTTACAGACTTCCATCAGCTGGAAAGTCTATGACTATTGCACAGGAGAGCTGGGGAAGGAGAAGCAACTGGGAGTCCGTCTGGACCAGCCTCCTTCCCTAATCAGGTCAGTGGGAGTGGCCCTTTTCCTCTATCATTCTAAGAACGGTACAGACCTTCGAAGGTGACAGTACACCAACTGCTGAACAGCAGATGGAACTGAACATTACAGGCTGATGCTCTACGGACAGAATAACATGAAATCCTAACAGCACAGGCTGACCTCATCCAAAGCACTCCTGCCTCCACAATGCTGAGATCACATGCAGGTGCCACCAAGTCCAGTATGATTGCCCTGAGCTTGCCTTAAACGCCTGATCTGCTTGCCTCCATGTCCTGGGTTAAGTTAGGATTACAGGCATGTGTGTACCCCCACACCATTTTATAAAGAGCCAGCAATTGAGCCGGGTCTTGGTGCATGCCAGGTAATCACTGAGGAAATGAGCTAAATTCCCAGCCTGATGATAACACAACATGAGAAGCCCGGGTCCAGAAAGCATCAGAGCTCTCCCCATGTATCCAGTAAGTCCAAGACAAGCCCCAAGTCCTGAATCCTGAGAAAACAAGTCAAAGCTGTGAGTTGTACACAGAGCCAGATTTCTCAGCTGTGGGATCACTCAAATAGGAGTCCAGTTAGGAGTACAAATGGTGTGTGCATGTGTGTGTGTGCCTGTGTGTGAATGCGTGTGTGTGACAGTATGTGTGAATGTGTGTGCATGAGTGCGAAAGTGTATGTGAATGTGTGTGCATGTGTTTGTGAGAGTGTGTGTGCATGTGTATGATAGTATGTGAATGTGTGTGTGTTTGTGAGAAAGTGTGCGTGTGTGTGCCTGTGTGTGAATGTGTCTGTGACAGTATGTGTGAATATGAGTGTGTGCATGTGTGTGACTGTGTATGTTTGTGACAGTGTGTGTGAATGTATTGGTGTGAGAGTGTGTGTGTGTGCATGTATGACAGTATGTGAATGTGTGTGAGTGTATATGCATGTGTAATGCAGTATGTGAATGTGTGTGACTGTATGTGCATGTGTAATGCAGTATGTGAATGTGTGAGTGTATATTTATGTGTAATGCAGTATGTGAATGTGTGTGACTGTATGTGCATGTGTAATGCAGTATGTGAATGTGTGTGTATGTGTTTGTGAGAGTGTGTGTGAGTGTGTGTGCATGTGTAATGCAGTATGTGAATGTGTGAGTGTGTATGTGCTTGTGAGAAAGTGTGTGAGTGTGTGCATGCGTATGACAGTATGTGAATGTGTGTGTGAGTGTGTTCACATGTGTGAGAGAGCGTATGTATATGTGTGAATATGTGTGTGTGTGAGAGAGAGTTCATGTGTGGGTGAGCTTGTGTGTATGCATGTGTGAGTGTGTGTGCATGAGAGAGAGGGAGGGGATTATCGTGTAGTGGTGTGTGTTTGCAGGCAGGGTGGAGGCCTGGGGTTGCAGTTACACAACAGATCATGGTCAACTTCTTACCTGAGTTCTGAGGATTTGAACGCAAATCCTCATGCTTGCACAGCAAGCCTTCTTATCCATTGAGTACATTCGAAGTGCACCCAACACCTTTTAAAACTGACTGAGAGCCTAGGAGGATGGCGCAGTTGGAAGCACGCTTGCTTAACCTGCTAGGGGCCCAGGACTGCACAAAAATCAGCAGGATGGTTCCTGTCTGTAATCCCAGCACTCGGGAGGTAGCAGTTGAAGGATCAGAAGTTCAAGGTCATCTTCAGCTGCACATCAAGTTCAAGGCCTATCTGATCTTCATGAAAACAATTTTTCTGAGCCAAATAATGACAACTGAGCCTTGTATCCCAGGCTAGCCTCTAACTCCTGGTCCTCCAGCTTCTACCTCCCAAGGGCTAGGATTACAGCTGTGTCCTATCATACCTGGTCATCTGAATGACAAAATATGGTGTGTTTATAAACATGTATGAGGAAAATCTGGAAAGAGGCTGGAGTATATGCAGCTCTGAACAGGGTGTTCAGTTGAGAAGTAGGTGTGGTAGCCTGGTTTCCACTCCCAACACCACCTCTGAAATGGAATGCTTGAATAAGTTACACAAGGGCCAGTAGTAAGAGAAAATGTTATGACAGTTAAGATATGCTAAGTGACTTGAAACAAACATACCACTTCTTCCAACTAGCAGAGCAGGCAAACAGACATCTTGTGATCTTGTGTGACCATCCTGAATCCAGTGAGACACCAAGAAGGGTCACCCTTGTCAACACAGCCACCTTTGATAACTAGTTAGGTGACACCCTTCAGAAAAGGTCTCTCCCACCCTAGTGTATTGCTTATATACCTGCTTCAAGTCCGACAAACATCCACTCACTTCTATGCAACCGTCAGTTGCACAGCAAGCATCCACTGAACTTTTATGGGAGGTTGTATTTAAAAAGCCAAACAAACATCTAAACCCTGTACCAAGACAAGCACTAGGGCACAGGCCTGGGGTCATGACTCCACAGGCAGGAGGCTCTCTGCTAGTTCAGCAACCTGGGCTGTGTTGTGGGTTCTAGACCAGCCTGGAATTCAGACTGCATAGCAATATTCTGTCCCCAAAACAAAAACAAGGAATTAGAAGAAGAGGGAAAATATCAAGGAAATATCGGAAATGGAACTTAGCATGTAACAGGGCACAGACCTAGGCCACAAGACCTTAGCATAATTGACTCCATGATGGAAGTGGCATGTAAAACTGTAAAACTTAATTAACATGTAGACAGCACCACCTGCCAAAACTATAAACAAAGACCCAACCCATCAAAATCCATAACTCTGTGGAAGTCTCTAAATGTACTAACCTTGCCTTTTGACTTCTGTAGTTCCATTTTGGGATAACTATTTTTGTTAACTGAAGTATGTCAACTCAGGACATGCATTTTTGTATTTAAAAGCTCATTCTGAGAAAGGCAGGGGCTATGGTGGGATCCTGTAGTCTCGGCCAGCTAATTATCACTTTCCATTGCTGTAAGCCCATGTGTGAGCAGTCTTCTCTGATGAACAGCCACAACAAGCAGATAGACTAGGTCTTTCTCCAGGCAGTGGTCAGATGGGAGGTCTGCTCCCATCCCTGAGGCTGTTAAGTCACTGTCAGTACCCAAGCTCAGACGTGAGAGGTGGAAGGCTCCACTGGGCAGATTTCTGCTTCCCTGCTGATATCCAAACCATCCCTTCCTTCTCAGTAGCACACAACACTTTAGTGAGGGTAGCCTGCTTCCTTGAAGACTGGTTCAGGGAGTCTCCAGAGAGACAGAACAAACTCTTTTCTGTCTTAGCCTCACAGTCTGGAGCCTTGCTGTGACTGTGGAGAGCTGGCAGCAATCTTGGATTTTTAGAACTAGAGTCATACTGTATGGGCAACAGACCAAGAACTAGTGGTGGGCCTCAGACAACTTTACAAAGTCACTCTGTCCATTCTAAACTGTGACTTTAAGAATTATTTAGGTGGTAGAGTTGTTCCCCTAAGAACACTGCCCTTCCAGGGAGTCCAAGTTCAGTCCTACATGGGACTCATAACTGCTCAGTTCCAGAGGAACAGATGCTCTCTTCTGGCCTCAGAAGGCACCAGGTACACACACACACACACACACACACACACACACACACGGTGAACAGACATGAATGCAGGCAAAACACCGACACACATAAGATAAAAACAAAATTTAAATCTAAGGAGCAGAATTATTAAAGGCCTGGAAAGACTGCTCGGTGCTTAAGAGCACACACTGTTCTTGACCCAAGTTCCATTCCTAACATCTATGTTGGCTGGCTCACATGGGGATAAAATTCCTCTGGCCTCTGTGGACATCCAAGTTCACACATGCGCACACACCAACTAAAAATAAAATAAATCTTTTTTTTTAAAGAATGACTTTAAGCTAGGTATGATGATGCATGATTATAATCTCATCACACATGAGATGATGGCAGGGAAATTGCTGTCAGTTCAAGTGTTGTGGAATATTAGTTGAAGATAGGTTGTAGTCATTTATGCTCTGGAACATTTGTTTAATGATGTGAAGATGTGTTGCATTCTTTTATGTTGCATTTATTTAATACTGTGAGGCTGTGTTACTTTTCCTGTCTAAAACACTTGGTTAGTCTAATGAGTTTGAATGGCCAATAGCTAGGCAGGAGAGGGATAGGCAGGGTTGACAGGCAGAGAGAATAAACAGGAGAAGAATGAGAGAGAGAGAGGAACAGCAAGAAAAGGAGGAGAAGAGATGCCAGTGACCAGCCACCCAGCCACCCAGCCACCAGGCCACCCAGCCACCCGGCCTGACATGGAATAAGAAGGAAAAAAAAGATACACAGAAAGAGAGAAAGGTAAAAGCACAGAGGCAAAAAGTAGTGTGATTTAAGTTAAGAAAAGGTGGCTAGAAACAAGCCAAGCTAAGGCCAGACATTCATAAGAAAGAATAAATCTCTGTGTATTTATGTGGGAGCTGGTGGGGCCCCCCAAAGAGTAAAGAGCAAAGGTAAAAAAATGCAACAATACTCAAGGCCAGCCTGGACCCAGAAGTGAGTTATAGACCAGCCTGGGCTACAGAAGGAAACTGTCTTTGCACACCCCTGCTGGAAAGAGAACTATTTTAAATGAGAAAACAAATTTTGAGCATTTAGGCCGCTCTACTGTCTAATTTATGGTCTACTTTCCTCCCTGTGTTTTATTACTGTGGGTGGTGACAGCTTTTGTTTGTCACAACAGACATTCTTCACTGAGCACTACAGACAGCTGAGGGTTTTTATCTCTCTCTCTCTCTCTCTTTTTTTTTCTACGGATGAGGTCACTGAGATCCCAAGAGATAGGATGACCTACACAATATTAAATTTGTGAAGAATAGGTCTTGGATCCTGGCCCAATTTTTTCCTTGAAAAACTCATTCTTGGGCTATAAATGGAGATGGGGGGGAGAGCAAAAGATTAAATAAAACAATGAATTATAAATTATAATTTATAACTATTTAGTGGGAACAGTGCACAAAAAGGTGTGCATTTATATACATAGTATAAAGTTAGTGTGAACAAAAAGTATCAGGTTCATGATTTGTCAAGATACTGTGAAATAAACAGTCAAAGCCAGAGCAAACAGCTTCTGCTCACAATGCCCAAGATGCACTGTGCTGGGAAGTACTCAGGGCAAGCATTTGTTTCTCTGGGCAAAGATACTTTAAAACACAAGGTAATGTCTTCTCCCCTGCAACCCCGCTGCCCCCTTTGTTTGTTATTTGAGACACTTTCTCTGTGTAACAGCTGGGGCAGGCTTTGCTTTGTAGACCAGGCTGGTCTCGAACTCACAGAAATCCACCTGCCTCTGCCTCCCGAGTGCCGGGATTAAAGGTGTGCATCAGGAGGGCGAGCAACATTTTTAATTTCTTTTTTTATTACTTTATAAATATTGTCAATCAAAATTTCTACTTCCTCCCCTCCTCCCACTTCCCACCCGCTCCCCCACACCCNCAAAAAGCCAGTACATGCAGTAGAGACAAATCTCAGTGCCATTATCATTGGCCCCTCAGTCTGCCCCAACTGTCAGCCACATTCAGAGGGTCCAGTTTGATCCCATGCTTGTTCAGTCCCAGTCCAGCTGGATTTGGTGAGCTCCCATTAGTTCAGGCACATTGGCTCAGTGGGTGAACCAACCCCTCGTGGTCCTGACTTTCTTATTTACTTTTACGTGTATTCGAAAGTGTCTGTGTGTAATTGTGCATATGCACCACCACCTGCATGTCTGCTGCCTCTGGAGGTCATAACTGGAGTTATAAGGTAGGTGTGAGCCACCATGAAGGCATTGCAAACCAAACCAGGTTCCCTATGAGAACAAAGAGTACTCTTAATCTCTGAGTCAACTCTCCAGCCCCAACAGCAATTGTTCTGTTAAATTCTTAACTGGGAGCCAGGTATGGCAGTGCAGACCTGTGATCCAGCCTGAGAGGAGGGAGCAGAAGGGTCAAGGCCATCTTTGGCTATATAGCATGTCTGAAGTCATCCTGGCCAAAATGAGACTGTCTCCTCAAAAAATATATATAATGCATAGTACATACATTCATATATACATACATAATTCTTAACTTAAATTTTTCTTCATACTTACTATTACCGTAAAACAATTAACTTAGAGATAGTGAGATGGTTTAGTGGGCAAAGGTGATGCCAGTAAGCTTGTCGAACCTGAGACCAGGATGCCACATGTTAGAAGGAGAGAAGTAACTCTGAAAGCTATTCTCTGACCTCCACATACATACCATGGGACACAAATACAGAAATAAATATTAAGAATATTTGTAATTAACTTGACCCCAGCTTCTCACAGATGTGTTATTGTATGTGTATGTGCCTACTTCTCTGCATGTATGCAGTATGCATGAAGGTGACTGTGGGAGCCAGATCAGGGTGTCAGAGCCTCTGGAATGGAAGTTACAAGAAGTTGGGAGCAGCCTGATGTGGATTCTGGGAATTGAACCCAGGTCCTCTACAAGAGTAGCAAGTTCTCTTAACTGCTGAGCCATCGCTGTAGGCCCTGCCACATATATCAAAATCAATGTATTTCAAAGCCTTTTCTGAAACCCCATTACATCAGACAAGGCACATGTGTTTATACTTGATGCTGAACATAAGTATTTCTATGTAGTGTGCAAAGAAAATAAGCATATGAAGACTCTTCACAATTTTAGTAACAGACTTCTTTTTAGATAGTGTGTTTAAGGCAAGATTGTCTATGCAGAGGAGTGAGAATATGAAGGCTGCACTTTGTACATGATGTCATCAGTACAGCATGATAAAAACAGCACACTGAACCTTAGCCTCTGTCTTTTGTTTTCCAAGTACTGTTCCTTTTCTTCATTTTCTTTCTAGTGCTGGGAACTGAATTATGCTAAGTGGGAGTCGATTACTACATCACATCCTTAGTTCACGACCTGATTTTTTGAGTCTTGATTTTCCTAACTATAAAACTGACTTAAGATGGACATGGTGGCTCTTACCTGTAAGCCCAGAATTCAGAGGGGGTCGATCAAGGGGATTGTCTGAACTTTAAGCCCAACCTACACTACATAGTGAGTTCCAGGATAGCCTGGGCTACTTGAAACTCTCAAAAAATTAAGTAAGTATGTTATTTTTTAACACATTTAATAAATGTGTATTTTTATTTCGATGTGTATGAGAGTTTGTGTGTATGTCGCTTGTGTGGAGAGATCTGAAGAGGGTGCCAGGACTCGTGGAACTGAGTAACAACTGACTGTGAGCTGGTGGACATAGGCGCTCAGAAAAGCAGTAAGCATTTCCAGCTGCTGAGCTCTGCACCATCTGAGTAAAAGAACAACTCAGGGTAGTTAGTCCCCTTCCTTCCACCTTGACATGGGTCCTGGGGACTGAACTCAGGTCATCAGGATTGGCAGCAAGTACCTTTACCCAAAGAAGCATCTTTTTGTCCCTTCAATACCTTTTTAAAAACTGACATTTGATCCTTCCAGCTTCCAAATATTCAAAAGAAATATTCTGGAGACACCAGCTACTACAGGGTCCTTAGAAGGTAGACAATAATTTTAATGTATATTGTTCTCTCATCTGTCTGCAAAGACACACAAAAAATAACCTAAAACAAAGGCACTGGGATTAATGCCCATTATTAATAACCACTAATTTGAAAAGTCTCCTAATTGCCTTCTGGTGATTTCATTTCACTTTGTATTTAGTCCGAACACAGCCAACTTGGCAAACAGCCAGGCTTAATGGTACACATCTGTAATCCCAGCTCTCAGGAGGCTGAAACGGAAGGACTGAGGTAATATCCAGGCCGACCTGGATTACACGTGGGGTCTGAGTCTGTCCTGTCTTAAACATACAAGCAAACAAGCAAACAAAACATATACTGAAAGACTCTACAAAGCCAGGAGGTGGTAGCACATGACATTAATCACAGAACATGGGAGGCAGAGGTTCGTGGATCTCTGTGTGTTCAAGTGCAGCCTGTTCTACACATCAAGCAACCAGAAACGAGCATCGTTTTCTTCCCCTAAACCCGAAAGTGCTCCTTTTGTGCCTAACTTGTCACTTTAGGGCAAACGGTGATATGGCTGGCATGAACTTTTTCTCCTCAGGGGCAGGCAATGCTGGTTTTACATATGCTGGGGAAGAGCTGTGTTCCGGGCCTACCTTTTTCTCTGTGGCACTGGAGATGCTGAGCATCAGCCTGAAATTGATGGGTCCAGATGGGTCCTTGCCAACGGGCATCCCGCTCGCCCATAGATCTCATATGGATCTTGGTCCTGCACCTGCTGATGCCATCAATCCCAAAGAAAAATACAGGTGTCCCGATGTGGGAGGAGTGGTCGAAATGACCCAACGCATTGGGCTGCAGCAGGACCAGCGGTGGAAAGGCCTCGAGCTATTGTGGAGGGGTGGTGGAAAACATCCAATGCCTGGGGCTGCAGTTTTGAGGCCCTCCCCAGTCCTGCCCATCCCCAGCTCACATGCCCACAGCTACAGCAGGGCAAACAAGGCTTCTCTTCCTGACTGCCCAAACTTGCCTGAACCATGAGCTTGTGTAAGACCTCATGATCCCAAATTTTCCTGACTTCTTTATTATCTACCATGTCTGATTCTCCTTCTCAGGAACCTGTCACTGAAAATGACATGTTGCTCCAGGTCAGTTTCCTTTCTCTGTACACAATCCCTCTTTGACTCTCATTTTTTTTTTGAGACAGGGTTTCTCTGTATAACAGACCCATATATCCTGGGACTAGCTCTTGTAGACCAGACTGACCTTGAACTCACAGAGATCCACCTGCCTCTGCCTCCCAAGTGCTGGGATTAATGGCACGCACCATTGCACCATTACTGCCCAACTTTGACTCTCATTTTATGTTGGTCTTTCTTCCAAGTCTCTGAGACTCTTCTTCATAAAGCCACTTTTGATTGCATGCTTTTTCTGTCTCCTTTGATTTCCTTTCCCTCTGTTTCCTGGACACCATGATATGAACTGTTCAGCTCTGTCTTGTCCTGCAACCATGGGGAACTGATGTCCCTGAAGCTGTGAGCCAGGAGCCAAAATCAACCTCCCTGACACTTGGGTCCCACTGGCATAAGTCTAACATACATGCCACAGAAAATTTTCCTTTAGAGGATGGGGAAGTGTGTGCTTCAGGAGCCCAGATGGGAGACATGTGCTTAGTTCACAGCCTTCTGCCATTATTGGCTTCACAACGCACCTCAGCCTGAAGGTCAGAGCCTCAGTCTTTAGGAGGTGTGGTCATATTATCAAGACAGTGAATAGTGGCAAGCCGGGAGCTGGGACATCCCATCTGCCAGGACTCGCTAATGATAGCTGGCAGAGATGGGGCAGGTTTTATTTCTCCACCTGCCAACTCCTGACTCAGAATTCTACTTCTTCTACTTCCTTATTCCAAAAATTGCAACCTGGCAGATCTCTATACCCCGACTCTGACTCAGCATCTACTCTCTATCAATTTTCTCTGCATCCCCTCTGTTCTTATCTCAGTAAATAGTGTGCACTCAGTGCTCAATGGAAGCCCCAAGAGCCAGCGCTGCTCCTCTGTCATCCCACAAACCTAATCTATCAGCAGCTTCTGAAACTTCTACATCCAGAGTCAATCTCTCTGTCTCCAGTTCCCTCTGCCTCTCTGTGCATTTGTCTCTGCCTCTCTGAGCATTTGTCTCTGTCTCTCTGTGCATTTATCTCTGTCTCTGTGCATTTGTCTATGTCTCTGTGCATTTGTCTCTGTCTCTCTGTGCATTTGTCTGTCTCTCTTTCTCTGTCCGTCCTTATAATCATTTCTCATTATCCCCATGTCCCCTGCACTGGTCCACTAAAATCCCTTCTCCACAGTCTTTCAAGAGACAGTACTCACCCCTTGAAAACAGGAGCTTCTTATCTAGATCATTGGTTGTCAAAGCCCTGCATGTCACTCTTTGCTGTGTTCAACTTCTTTCTACCCTCTCTGAGTCACTACACTTTAGTCGTGTTGGTCTGTCTGTTCTTAGGAAATTTTCCACCTTTGCCCAAGCTGGACCCATTTCAGAAGAGTGACTAACCAGTTCAAGTGCGCCTACCTCAAAAAGCTCCTGCCAGCCACCCAACCCAATTTCCCTGCCTCCTTGATCACATATTCACTCATGACTACCTAGCCGTCCTGGACTTGGCTGTGTAGACCAGTCTGGCATCAAATTTACTGAAATCCATATGTCTCTAACTCCTGGGTGCTGGGATTAAAGGTACTTGCTACTAAGACTGATTCTTAATTTATTTTCTCTCTCTCAGTAGCACATAAGGTTCATGAGGTTATAGACAATATTTGCTTTATCACACAGATCCAAATCAATTGAATATATGAATCAATCAAAAATTTATCTTTTCATAGTGTTTTGAAAAATGAATTTCAGATCTGCTTTTTCCTCTCTTAGAAAGAAAATGGAAAATTTAACTCCCCCACTTTTGCTTTTATATAGATTAATATGTATGAGATAGTCATAGAAATAAACAATATCTAGCTCTATTTACAGTGGACATAATTTCAAGAGGCCCTCACTTTAAAAATCATTGTACCCATGGGAAAAGGTTCCAAACATACTAAGAACAGTGGTCCCTCTCCCTATTAGCAATCTTACCAAACCAAAAGGCAAAAACCAGCAATAGCAATATATGCTGGAAAGCCTCTTCCTCTCTCCCAAGGCCAGACTGATG
>LOEQ01009526.1:6352-31500 GCA_001685075.1 Bramus lutescens
AGGCAGGCAGGCAGGCAGGCAGGCAGGCAGGCAGGCAGGCAGGTAGGTAGGTAGATGTTAGATCAGTTCTCTCCTTTTACCTTTACATGGATTCATAGAATCAAATTCCTGTCAACAGGATTATTTAGCAAGTCCAATATCTACCATGTCATCTTGCCTTAATCCCCCAAATTGTGGTTAACGCTATATTTCAAATGAAAAACTTCATTATGGGTTTATACAAGTCAGACTCTCTGTGTATTTTAATCATGTTGCTGCTGCTTTGGTTATTTTTATCTCATCAATTTAAGGCAACGTACAACGAATTTCATTGTAATGTTCACACATTTACAGGCCATTATGCATTGTTCTAATTAATCCTTTAGACTTTTTTCTTTCCTCTCTATTCAGCCCTGAGATGGCTCTGGCCAGTTCTTTATCTCTGTTCTGCCTCACATCATAAGTATTCCATTACCATCTTATGACTATCCCAGAGAGTAGTAGTTTTCTGAGCTACTCAACCTTGCTTTTAGGAGAAATGGGATGCTAATATAGTTTTGTGTCACTTACTTTTGTGAAACTTATCAGCATTATGACATTGGATAAGTCACATATTTTCTGCATTCTTCAATTTTCTCATCTCTAAAGTGAAAATGACAAAAGTTTTATCTCATAGTACTTCTATGACACAAAACACAAAAAGCACTCCATAAAATCCTGCACACAATTAATTATATTATTAATAAGCAGGGATGATGCATTCCCTGCACAGTTTATAACTAAATTACTAGACGATTTTTATTTAAATCTCTCAGAGTTCTTAAGGAGAAGTCATATTGTCTATAATGAAAAGTAGTTTAGTCTCACTCTTTTCTATGGCTATCTCTTATATTTTGTTGTTGAAACTTATTTTTAAGAATATGTTTTACTGAAATATTTTGATAATCTACTTCAATTTGAAATTCTTGTTTTCTTTAAACTTTAATTTTTAAATTGTGCTTACTATTTTTCATGAATTTCTGCTGCTTTTCCATATTTCTTATTTTTGGTTTTATAGGGGAGAATATGTGCATCTGAGTGCCCCTTAAGGTCAAAAGAGGGACTCTTTCTCGGGTCCTCTGAAAGAATATTAATTGCTTTTACTCCCTGAGCTATCTTCCAAGCATCATCCCCTTTTATGGATTTTTAAAATTTANCCCATGGCTATCAACGAAACAAGGCCCATCAAGATGCAGTAAGACTGCACACCTCCCCTTCTATTAAGGCTGGGCAAGACAACCCGGTAATAGGATTGGGTCCCAAAATTCAGCAAGAGTCAAAGACAGTCTGCGCTCGCACAGTTAAGAGTTCCTCAATAAGACCAAGCTGCACAATTGTCATATATATGCAGAGAGACTCCACATGCAACTGTATTGCTCTCAGTTCAGTCTCTTTGTGTCACTATGAGTCCAGGTTAGTTGATTCTGTGGGTTTTCTTATGATGCTCCCAACATATCCAGCTTAGGCAATCCTTCTTGCTTCTTTTCAGAAGGATTCCCTGAACTAAGCCTAATATTTGGCTGAGGATTTCTGCGTTTGTTTCCATCAGTTACTGTATGAAGCTTCTCTGATGATAATTGGGCTAGCAACCAATTTTTTAGGGGGCTGTCTGATTTACCTTTCCCATGATAATATTTTTCTAGTTCCATTCTTTTGCTTTCACATTTCCTCATGGCATTGTTTTTAACAGCTAAATAAAACACCATTGTTATATTTTCTTTATCCATTCTTCAGCAAAGGGACATCTAGGTTGTTTCTAGATTATGGCTGTCAGAAATAAGGCTTCTATGTACATAATTGAGCAAGTGTCCCTGTGGTATGATTGAACGTCCTTGGTTTATATTTCCAAGATTTATATAGCTGGACCTTGAGACAATCAATTCCCAATGTTCTGAGAAACCACCATATTGATTTCCACAGTAGCTGTACAAGTTTGCACTCTCACCAGCAATGAAGGAGCATTACCCTTGCTCCACATCCTCTACAGTATGAGCTATAACTTTTTTTTTAAATCTTAACCATTTTGACACGTTTAAGATAGAATCTCAGTGTCAAACTGGGTCAAGTCCAAGTGGATCAAAGGCCTCAATATAAAGCCAGATACACTGAACTGCAGAGAAGAGAAAATGGGAAATAGCCTTGAACCCATTGCCACTGAAGACAGCTTCCTGAATAGAATACCAACAGCAAAGACACTAAAAGAGACAATTAATAAACTGGACTTCATTAAACTGAGAAGCTCTACAGCAAATGACACTGTCAATAGTACAAAATGGTGGCCTGCAGGATGGGAAAAGATCTTCATTAACCTTGAATCTGACGAAGGACTGATTTCAAAAATCTATATAGATCTCAAGACACTAGACATCAGCCTAAACATGAGCTGAACAATGACAACACTGAATACACCAAACTGAATAGTCGAATACTTCAGCCCTGCCCCAAAAATATAAGAAACTGAGGAAAGCTTGGAACAGGAAAGATGGTTGTCCCCTAAAAAGTGCAAAATGATCATCCTTGAAAGCATACACACAAGTAACTTTATACAGCAAAATGATCAGCCTTGAAAACATCCACATGAGTAACATTATACAGACTGGATTAGTTATAGTTAGGAATACATATTATTATACAAATACACATGTGTATGCAATAACAATTTGTGAAAAAGGAGGCCACGAATGTGAAAAAGAAGTAGTAGAGGTGTTTCAAGGGAAGAAAAAGAATGGAGAAATGCAGCAATTATATTTTATTCACATTTTTTAAAAAAATGATTAAAATGATGTAAACCAAAGCAGCACAATATTTATGGAAGAAGGTGAGGCTGAAACTATGATGACAAATGTTGTCCTTCTGTTTCCTCTATAGGATTAAAACAAGGTTTAGGTGTTTTGTTTATTTGTTTGTTTTCAATCTGTGTGTATGTTTGTAAATTCTTAGTTTATGATAGTGGAATTAAATATCAACCATTTTATGTATTAATATTATGATTGAAAAGCATATTTAAACTGGGCGCATATGGCTGAACACACCTGTGTTCTCAGAACTAGGGAATGTGGAGTAGGGGAATGAAGAGCTGCAACCAGTCTTGGTTATATAGTTATTTCAAGGTCAGGTTCTTCTTAGCTAAAGATTTGCAAGTAGCTGCCTATAAATAGAAACTGCCCCAAAATAGAAAGAAAAGACAGAAAAAAATGAGAGGAAAGTGAATCTGAGTATTTTGTTAGAAAGAATATTTTTGCTTCACACGATTTCTTATAAGTTAGCTATCAATAAATATTTAATTATAGATCATAAAACACATAAATTGAACCCATACATAATCCACAGTAATCTTATAGCTTACAAATCAGTAACATCAGTTTGTTTAATGCAAAGAAATTACTGTTGCTCCATGAATGAACAGTTATATATAATATATAAATGTATATATCATGTATAATTATATGTGACATATAATTTTATGCATATTTGAAAGAATATATACAAAAGACAGAGGCAGAAAATGAATTTATAAGGAATTATATCATGCCAAAACTTCAACTCAAAACATTTAAAGCATGAAAAAGAGCTTCTGAGAAATTCCTAGAGAAAGCTATGAAGGTCTCTATTTCTTATGTACTCTCGAAAAATAAGGTCGAATTTATTTTTATTTCAAAGCAATTTTCACAAAGGGGAATAAAATTGCAATTTTGACAGAAATCTTTTATCTAAAAGAATATTTTAGACCTCAGCACAAGGCAAAACAAATGAAAATAGTTTTGCAACAGCCAGAATTTATGCTGTAAATATAGAAAATTTTCTTCTAAAAAATAAAACCCAAACAGTTTGGGAGGAGTAAGCCTGAGACAGCAACTTCTGCCAGAGCAGGCCCAAGACAGCGACCTCCATAAGAGCAGGCCTGATGCGGCAAGCTCCACAGGAGCAGGTACAAGGGAGCAACTGCCAACGGAGTAGACCTAATCCAGAGATTGCTGTAGGACTGGGCCCAAGCCAGGGGCATTTATGGGAATAGGCCTGAGCCAGTGACCTCAGTCAGAGGCAGGCCCAAGGCAGTGACCCCAACAGGAGCAGGCATGAGCTATGCCTGCTACTGTAAATATGGAAAATCCATAGTAAGGAGGTCTTTGGTCCTAGAGAAAGGGAAGGTGCTGACTACTGTACTTTAGGTAAACTGACAAACTACCTTCTGAATTTCTGTTTTTGTGGTCAGACACATGGTGATTTTAGCCTTAATTAATGTTCAAGCTTCTTTTTCCAGTGAATAATGGTAAATACAAAGACTCATGACTGTGCAAGTATTAAGACTAAGTAATGAATGAGTTCTGAGCCCTAAACATGAATGTCATTTATGCCATCCCTCCTAAACTTCAGTTCACTTATGGTAGAATGGGTAAAAGAGTATAGAAATCAGAAGATGGGAAAAAATAAGCTGTACCATTCTCTCTTCTGGACAAGATATAGCAATTGAAACTGTGAACTCATAGTAATTGTTGTACTTAAACTGGGTCTGCACAAGCGTGAGCCTGCCATCAGTCAGTCAGAAATGGAACATGAACACAAACAATGTCATAGCTCAGTCAATCAATTATAGAATTCAGGGCTGATGCTGTAGGAATCAAAGACTCACTAGCCACCAAGAGAAACATGGTAAAGAGCAAGCTGTCATTCCTGAACTCTTTTTAGCAAAAGAGAGAACTGATATTTTCAATTGTGTACACACCAGTACCTCTACCAATCTCCAACTGACATTTCAAAATCAATAATAGGTGCCCTGGTTCAAGTAAATGCCTCACAATATAAACCCAAAAGTCATGATTCTGAGGAAAGGATGGGGGTTTGAAGGGAGTTTTTAATAGGGATGAGAGGGAGATGGGGTGGGCAAGGGAAAGAACAGTCATAACACATTTTAAACATTTTACTTTCTCTCTTATCTATCTCTTGCCTTTAATCAAGCCAAAGCTGTGACATAGGTCTTCTCCTTTATCTTCCCCTTCATTCTTATTTGACATAAGTGATCTCATGTGAGCATGCTTTATAGTTTTGAAGAATTAAAAGCGCTATATTACAGCACTGCTCAGCAAACATTTAAAAAATAAAATATAATTGATCCTAAAAGCCCATTTAGTGTAGCCTCTGAAAAATCTCAGAGTTGTAATTAATTCAAGGCAATTTCCCTGTTTCCTTTCTCTTTCCTCACCCTGACTGCACCACACAGAAGTGTTGCTAATCTGTGGTCTAGTGTATTCTAGTCATGGCCAGCTCTTTCTTTTTCTTTATATTCTGCACTAAGTAACTTTATTATCTGATTCTTTTTTTAAAAAAAAATCTAGCGATTGATGTATTAACTAGGTTTTAGCTAGTTTTTTTTTCCTTTTTTTATCAGAAAGAGGGGGAGGGAAGGAGGGCGAGAGACATAAAAGAAGGTGGCAGGTAGGTGGAACAAAATAGAGAGAAATGCCTCATTTCACAACACTCAAGCACACTATAAGGAAACCTCATTGTTTAATACAGTATAAACACACAACTTACTAAAAGCACCTTGCTAGAAATGATCTTTTCATTGATTAAGCTTTTTTCCTGAAACTTACTATATGAATTGTCATCCAAATGCTAGATTCAGAGCTTCTGTTTGAATCTCTAATTGGGAGAGAGTTGCTAACAGTCTTGATAATGATCCCTCTTGCAAATACCTCATTATAGGGTGTTTGGATTATCTAGCTTCTACTGCTCTTTGCAGTCTTGAGATTTTTAAAAGGCTGTGTGATCGCTTCCTATGTATATAAACCACAGAGAATATTTTGTTATGCTGTTCAATTCATAGTCGAAGCTTTTAAATGCTGAGTTATGTGCATTCCATTCAAGTAGATTTATATGCAAATATTGCAATAGATATAGCCAGCTTGCATTTATTGACTTGATGACTATTATTTATATAAAATTTTTGAAAATAATAATTACCATATTATCTAAGGAGTTTCAATATGAAGGCCATTCAGATTTAGAATCATTTATCTGTGAATATGTTTTTCCCCAGAGTCTAGGAAATGCTTGTTTGAAAGCTTAATAAAATATTGGAAATATGTCTCCCCTTGGATTTACTTTCAAAATATAAAAATGGTGCAGTCTCTTGGCTTTTCTTATCCTGGTTAATAGTCCACCAACACCACAGTAGTTGGACACACTGTAGTTATTTATGTCCTTTCTAGGTCTTCTTTCACTAACATCATATTTTTCTTCCTTTGTTATTTTCGGCCCTGTGGTATAGCTCAGTCAATCAATTATTGCATTCAGGGCTGATGCAGTGGGATTCAAAGACCCATGAGCCACAAAGAGAAACAATGGCAAGAGCAAGCTGTCACTAGACCAACTGATCAATTCGTTATTGAATTGTTTTTAAATGTATGTCAATTGGAGAACAGAGCTCAGAGATATATATTGGAAGTGTGAAGGGAAGGCAGATGTGTGAATTCAGAGCACTCTGTTCCTGGCAGTACAGAGCTGACCTTGCATTTAGAGAGAGAGGATGGAGGTAAAGCTATATGAGAGTGTCAGCAGTATGACTAAGTGCTGATTATAGGGGCTGTTTAATACCTTTGCTAAGGCTGAACAATAGCCAGAGACCTGGAGATGAGAATACATGACTTACCCTAGATTGATTTTTTTATCTTTCTGTTCCTGCAAGCTGATCAAAACTGTTTGCAGAACAAACAAGCACCCTGCCTTTCTTTCCCTCTAATATGATAAACTGTCATTGCTTAGAGCTTTGCCATGAAGCATTCATGTCCACCAGAATGTTTTATTTTTTTAACTTTTATGGTTTAAAATGAGAGAGAGGGAGAGAGGGAGGGAGGGAGGAAGGAAGAGAGGGGGGTTAAGGAAGAACAGAAACTCTTTCAAAACCTTTTGTTTCTTTGCTATTTTAACTCAATTAATAAACTCATTTCTGGCAGAGAAAAAATTGGTGTAGCAGCAAAAATCAAATGTATTTTAAAGCAGCAGATTCCTGGCTGAAATTCACAGTGTTGGGTGAAAATACTCAGGACAGCAGATGGGAGGAATCTTATACATAACCTAAAGTAATGACACCCATCTATCTTTGTACCTTTTAAAAGTTTTCTTTTTTATTTGTGTATGTGACACACTCTGTGTATGTGTGTGTGTATGCACACATATGAGTGTCACATGCGTGGATTTCTTTGGAATCCATAAGAAGGTGCGAGATCTCTCAAAGCTGGAATTATAGATGGTTGCAAGCTACCCACCGGGAGGCTGGCAATCAATTTCTAAGAAGAATTGAGAACGTTCTTAACTATTAAAACATCTCTCTATGACCCATCATTGATATTTTTATGTTGCTATTTCTAGATTTCTATAGGGAATCAAAATTGTATAAGAATAGCACATTGCATATGAAACTGAAATAACCACTTTTAAGGATAATATTACATCAAAAGTGAGGTTAGATTTGCTATCTTCTGTATCACTCTATTACTGTAACAATTCATGGTAGGTACCTTCCTCAGTTAAGGAAAATGTCTATTGGAATTATTAATAGCTCCAGTGACTGCAAGTAACATATCAAACATCTACAAGATTTGTGCTGCATATGAAAAGCAAAGGAATTACTACAGTCAAACAGCAGAAACTTAGATGTGATTATAATTCTTGCTGTTCTCACCCAAAGGAACTAGAATCTTGACTCTCTTGATTATCCTTACTCTTAGTTTATCTTTGTGAAGTTTAGCATATGTCCCTACAGTTGGTGATGCATTTAATGTCTTAGTTCTTTGTCATTTATGTCAGTGGCCCTAAGGGTGTACATTAAAACGCTAGGTTTTCTCTCCACTTCATATGTCTGCGAGTCTGTCATCTCAGCATCTACAGATATGGCATTTATTTTTGCTACTGTATAGAGCTTACTACATATGACTGTAAATCAAATGTATCCATTCCCTGTTGATCACATGACTTTAGGGGTTTTGCTTGCTTTGCCAATCAAAGAGGCCAAGGACATGGTCAAATATATCTTCTGATTCTGTCTTTGACATTTTCTTCAGGGATTTCCCTGGGCTGGAGTACAACACAGGCATATCCTGCCCTGTCTTCCTCAGTGTTCGCCTACTCAGTAAAGTGATTACTCTCATTTACATTCCTGTTAGGGGTATTTTTACTGCCCCATTTTTTTTTCACTAGGCGTTTTGTTTCTTCACTTACAATTTTGTTAGCACTCTCATGAAGTTATAGCTTACCGTGTTCAGTGTTCCATTTGCCTGTTTAATACTTTTCAAGTTCTTTAGGGAAGACTTTAAAGTATCCTTATTTTATGTGCTCTGCAAGACCATACCATCTCCTCTCAAAACCCAGGTGCATTTCTCTTCCTTGATAATATTCAAGAAAACCTTCATTTTACATATGACATTTCCTTCATGAAGAAAACCCTTTCTAATCACAATTGCTGACTTTTAAAATGATAATGGAATGTCAAATTCTATTGAATATTATTTTCTCTGTCTCTGGTTCCAGAAATAAATCTCATGTAAGCAGTCTAGTAATTTTTTTGTAAAGAAAAGAAACAAAAGACATTTAAACAAAAGAAGATAGTACCTTCAATTAATAATGATAAAAATTTGGAAACATCCTCAAATGAGTTCCTAACTGTAATGCTTAACACATAAAAGTTAGACATATGCATTATGCCCAAACATATTATCTACAATATTACAATTCTTTATTTGTGTCCAGGTGGTGTATAAAATGTGACAGAAGCACTCAATACAGAGACACAAATGTTGAATTTTATTTCATTAATAATTTCTTGTACTCAAAAGAGAATGTTGAACAAATTAGCATAGGGTTAATAGTTTAGATGGAGAAATTTTTTTTAAATTACAGATGTAATTAAACACATGTATGAGTAATGATAAAAAGAAAAGTGAAGCAGAAAGATAAAGACTTTCAAAAATGGATAGAGTTTATAGAGACCCTTTAACCAATGCAGTAATTGGAGGGCAAATTAGTACAAAAAATGTAGACATTGCTGTCATGCTGGCAAGAATGTAGAACAAGTGAGATACTTATTCACTATCAGTGTAGATAAAAAATGAACCATTGTAAAAAACTGGCAACCTTTGAACAAGCTCAGTGTACATCTACCCAGTGGCCTGACAGTTTAAAGCCTAGGCATTTATTTGACATAATGAAATCATATTTCTGTAGTGGAAATTACATGAATGTTTATAGCAGTTTTATATGTAGTAACAAGAGAGAAAGAAAAGCCCAGATGTATATCCACAGATAAAAGGACTAAATATCCTGAGACATCCGTACAAATTACATGCAATATCACAATGCAAATAATAGTAATGCATCCAATTATGTAAATGAATATTAATATGCTGAGTGACAGAGTTCAAACAAAAGGAAGCTCGTGAAATATTATGTCATGAACATAAACTTCTAGAAAATACCAATTAAGTAAGCATCAAGATAGTTGTTGCTTTGGAGGAAAATCCTTGGGGGATAGAAAGTATGGGAGACCTTAAGAGGATAAAAAAAAAACATTTAATTGTGAATTATAATGATAACTCAAACTTTACATGAGTGACAATTTATTTAAAGATACATTTTACTATGTGTATTTTAAGGTTTGCCACTTATGTTTTCCTAAGTTTGTATAAAGAAAACCATACCAGTAAAATTACAAAATAATTTTAGGTTCAAATTAAGAGTCACATATACAATCTTACTCTCTTGACTTCTATTTTCTTCACACCATCCAAAAAAGGAATTTTTATTTTATATATGCTATATAATAAAAATTATATATATGCTATGATTGTCTAAATAACAGTGTAAGAAATCTAAAAAAAGTTACTAGAAATAAAATCCAAAAACAGAGTATGAGGTTTANATCAGTTAAACTATCTTTTAATTAATTGATTCATATTTTTAAATTTAATTTTACATCCCAACATCAGAACTGCCTCCAATCACCCCTGTAGCCTCTCCATGTCTCCCCCACAGCCCACCTTCCATCCACTTCTCCCAAAAGGTAAGGGTTCCCATGGGGAGTCAACAAAGTCTGGCACGTAAATATGGGGAAGCACCAAGCCTTTTGCCCCTGTACTAGAGCTGAGCATGGCATTTCACCACAGGCAATGGGCTCCAACAAGCTAGCTCATGCACTGGGATTAGATCCTAGTCCTACCTCCAGGGACCCCTCACATAATCTGAATTTCACCACTGTCTCCCTCATATAGAGGACCTAGTTCAGTCCCATGGAATGCCATGGCCCTACAACCATTGGTCTGCAGTTCATGATTTTCCACCAGCTTTGTTCAGTTGTCTCTGTAGACTTCTCCATCATGATCTCCTTTGACTGGATTCCTGAAGTTCGGACTGTTGCTTAGCTGTGGATCTCTGCATCTGCTTCCATCAGTTACGTAGATGAAGGCTCTATGATGACAGTTGGGGCACTGAACAATCCAATTGCAAGGAAAGACCAGTCAGGTCACCTTCTCTGCTACTGTTCGGAGTCTTATCTGGGGTCGTCCTCATGGATTTTGGGGAATTTCCCTAGTATCAGGCTTCTCACTAACCCTATAGCAGATCTCTCTATCAAGATGTCTCTTTTACTGCTCCCCCACTCCATCCCTCCGCCCTTTGACCATTCCATTCCCTCATCCCCCTTCCTTCCCGATTACCACTCCTCCTTACCCCCAGTTTACCCAGGAGATCTCATCTAATTCCCCTTCTTGAGAGTAGTGATATGTCCCTCCCTCTTAGGATCCTCCTTATTACTTAGCTTCTCTGGAGCTGTGGATTGTAATGTGGTTATCCTTTGCTTTATATCTACTATCCAATTATGAATAAATCCATACCATGTTTGATTTTCTGAGACTGGGTTACCTAATTCTGAGTTTTTTTTTTCAACATTTGGCTCCAATTCAAAACTGTGGTGAGGAAGGAAGAAAAGGAAGTGAAAGATTTCCAAGTGTTACAGTGAAAAGGGGAAACCTTCTTACTTGATAAGGACTTCACTTAGTTACTTTCCTATTACTGTTACAAAACACAATGACAAAGGCAACATTTCAAACAAAATCATTTAAAATGGCTTACATTTTAAGAATGTTAGGGGCCATAAAGCCAGAGTGAAGGTATGGTGGCAGGAACAAAAAGACCTCATGTCTTGATTGATAAGCGAGAGAGAGAGAGAGAGCACGCAGGAGAAATAGTGTAGTCTTCTATTGAAATCTCAAAGCCTGCCCCCAGTGACATACCTGCTCCAATAAGACCAGACCTCCAGAATATCTCCAAATAGTTTTAAGAACTAGGGACTAAATATTCAAACACATGAGCTCATTCAGACCACCATAAGCATCAATCGAGTAGCAATAGAGAGAGAGATGGAAAATTGAATATCAAACCATAACCATTTATAAAAATGTAGGGACTAGATTAATTTTATGTAGCACTGTTAATATACATGTATAACTCAACTTGAACAAAATTAATATTAAACACTTCTGTTCCTTAAGGCAACGTAAAGAAATAAAATAAGAGGAAATGGAACAGGAGAAATAACTACAACGCAATGCATTTATCTGTCTGAATTTGTATCTTGAATGTATAAAGATTCCCATAAACCAGCAATTAGAGGATGAGTTAGTTTAAATATGCAACTAATTTGGGAAAATGTTTCACAAAGTACATCATATAAATGGCCAAAATACATGCAAATATGTTTGACATTATTGTTTTTAAGGAATTGCATATCAAAGCTATTGCAAGTATTTTAAGCATTAGAATGGTGAAATGTTATTATCTATATAAAGTTTAATACTGGAGAGGATATGGGCTATTTATAAGACACTATTTTTGTAGAAATGTTAAATTAAACAAGAGTGGAAATTGTTAGGCAGTTCTTAACAAAGCTAAAGAAACAGTGATCATAGGAACCAGTCCCATCAGTGCCGATGCATCAGAAGAACTATTAATCAAATCTGAGCAGATAAAATTTAACACAGCAACAATTAAGCACACCTAGAGTTTAGCATTTGTAGCAGTAGAGCGAAATTCAAGAAACAATGCCAGAGGGGTGAGGAAATGGATTAGTTGGTAATATGCTTGATGTTCAAGATGAAAACATGCTGTTGATCTCCTGAAGCATGATTTTATTGATGATCGTTTCTTTATTTTTTTTCAGCTTTATTTGTTTTGTTATTTTCCCCTTTTATTTAAATTAGATCCTTTTTTCATACAGTATATTCTGATAATAGTTTCGCCTCCCTCTACTCCTCCCAGTTGCTTCCCACATATCTTCCCATCTGGATCCACTACTTTTATATTTCTCAGTAGAAAAGAACAGACTTCTAAGAGACAATCAAAATAAAATAAAATATAATAAGAAAAAAAAAGACTTCAAACCAAAGTTTGACAAGGACAATCAACAGAGGGAAAAGAATACAAAGGAAAAGTCCAAGAATCAGAGACTCACTCTTTCATAGCCTCAAGAATCTGAGAAATACTAGACCGAAACCTGTCATGTACTTGCAGAGGACCTGGTGAAAGCCTGTGCAGGCCCTATGCTTGCTGCTTCTGTCTCTATGAGTTCATATGAGCATTGCTCAGTTGATTTAGAAGGTCTTGTTCTCCTAGTGTTACCCCTTTGCCTTTTATACTCAGCCTCATCTTTCTAGGAGTTCTCTGAGCTCTGACGGTAGGTTTGACAGAGACATTTCATTTAGGGCTGAGTGTTCAAAAAACTCTCTCTAAGCAATGTCTGGCTGTGTGTCTGTATTTGTTTATATCTGCTGCAGGATGATGCTTCTCTGATGATGACTGAATTCTGCACTGATCTTTGAGTGTAGCAAAAAATCTTAGTAGTTATTTTTTCACTACTTTTTTGTTTCCTAAAGACCTTTGTTTTCATTCTAGGTTTGTGGGATATCTAATCTCTGGTTCTTTATCACTAAAACAGTTTTGGGTACAGGCTCCATTTTGAGGAGTGGCCTTAAGTCAAGTAAGACATTGATTGGCTACTCCTACAAGCTTTGTGTCGTCATTGCTTGAGCATATTTTGTAGCAGGACAGCATTGTAGGTCCAATGTACCTGTGGCTAGGCTGGTGTTCATCTTTTACTTTTCTTAGCTTGCAGAATATCTTTCTGTACCAAACACATTAAAGCAGTGACTCTCAAACTTCCTAAGGTTCCAACATTTCAGTACAGTTCCTCTATGTGTGGAACTGGTTAGACCTGATAAGTATTTCCTTCATAGCTAAATATGTTGACCATTTTTTATATGTTTCTCAGCCATTTGAAAATCCCCCTTTTTTGACAATTCTCTGCTTTGATATGTAACCCATTTGTTTTTAAAATTAGATTATTTGGGTTTTGGACATCTAGTTTCTTGAGTTCTTTCTATATTTTGAATATTAGTCCTTTACTGGATGGGAAGGTTATAAAAATCTTTTTCTTATTCTGCAGCTACCACTTTGTCAAAATTGATGGTGTCCATTGCCTTACAGATGTTTTTCAGTTTTATGAAGTCAAATTTATTAAATTTTGATCTTAGTGCCTGTTTTATTAGTGTTTTGTTCACAAAGTCTTCTGTGGCGATGTACTCAAGGCTATTTCCCATTTTCTCTTCTTCCAGCTTATGTGTATCTGATTTTATGCTAAGGTCTTGATCCACTTGACTTGAGTTTTGTGCCAGGTGAATGGTATTTGCATTCTGTTTGCATTCTTTTACATGTAGATATCTAGTTTCACCAGCACCAATTGTTGAAGATGTGGTCTTTTTTACAGGATGCATTTCTGGCCTCTTTATCAAAAATTAGGTTCCCAAAGGTATGTGGATTTATGTCTGGGTATTCAATTTGATTACATTGATCAATATGTCTGTTTTTATGCCAATATAATTTTCTTTTTATTACTGTAGCTTTGTAGTATGGTTTGAAATCAGGCACAGTGAGACTTCTAGCAGCTCCTTTAGTGCTTAACCCATGTTTTGTATTAGAGCATGCTTTTAATCCAAACCTCCCGAAAGAGAGACAAGAGGACCCTGACAGCTCCCTGACTAGCCTGAGCTTCAGCTTCAGTGATAGATCCTGTCGAAGTGCTAAAGTAGGCGATAGAGAAAGGCATCCAAGTAGTCACACATGTGAATGACCACAGGCTTTCTCCACGCACCTCCCCCCCCAAGAATATGGAAAAAGCACGGATATACAGCAGCCCTAGGGATCACTTTGGCTAAGATAGAGAATCCCAGGAATAAGGGTACTTCAGAAGAATTCTCAGTGTGTATGCTTGAGGCATACGGCAATGCTGCATTTATCTAATTGGCTGAGAAAACACAGCTTTGCGTTTTCCCTTCACCATACACAGTGAGACTTCAAAGGTAATTTGCCGAGAATTCTCTTCATGGAGTTTATCCATAGTCTCTGTTTAAGACAGCTGCACAAAGAGAGACTCCTTGGTGGGAGTCACACAAATCTCGGTTGGGTATACCTACTAGCACAGCTGTTGGCCACTGCTGCTGACTTTCAAGCAAGGCAAAAATCAGGGTTAGAAAACTAGGAAGTTACGAGTGTTATACAAGCCAGAAGTTGGAGAATTCCACAGAATAGAAAGTCACTGAGACAGAGTAGGAGCCCCTAGGTGATACCTTTCTCCAGTAAAGAGTCTGCGTTGCCGTCTGCAGACAAAACTGCCTCCTGCACATTGACAGAGCATTTTAAATGCCTATTTGTGTTTGATATTGAGAGGACTACAAATTAATAGTTAGCACACAATCCAAGTTATTTTATTTAAATAAGAAAATAAAATGTATGTTCATGAAACTGCTTCCCACAGAGATTGTCAGTGAAACTTAACTTTTAACCAAAGAGCAGCCATGGGAAGTGATAGAAACATGACAAACCATATTACATGATCCCATTTGCTTGAGTACCAGAGCCATCAAAATCATTCTTTGGGGCAAGATATCTGGATAATGGCTTAGTTTTGTGAAGGAATGTGCACAATTAAAAAGCAGAAGAAAAGCTGTTTAAGGTAGCACCAGAATCCACTAAGCTAATTGGATATAGGTAAATGCCTATGACCATTTGCAAAAACTCATCAAGCTGTAGTAAAATGTTTGCATTTCACTGTATGTAATCAGCTGCACAAATATTTCACAAGAGATGATTCATGCACTCTATTCGCAAGTTAGGTAGCAATTAAAAAACAAAATCAGCTAGCCTGGAGTTCAGTGGGAGAGTGCTTACACACAGTTCACACAGGAGACGGGCTTCAATGCTCAGTTCTCTTCTTCTAGGAGATCTAAGTTAATCCCATCACCCATGCCCTGCATCTTATAACTGCCTGTAATATAGCGAAGGGGGCATCCAAAACCTCTCTTCTCTGAGAACACCTACACCCAGAGCTCTTACACACTCGCTACACACACACACACACACACACACACAATTGAAAAAAATTAAAAGGCAAAGTAAGTATAAATTTTCTGCTTATGCTTGCTGAAAAATGATGAAATTTTCTTCCATAAAGAAATTCAATATGACTTTACTTTAGTATCAGGTCTCAAAGTTTCCTAAGACAAATGCAAGATGAACTGTTCTGTTTGTAAAATTCAGGATGATCAAAAATTTTCATTATAGTCCAAACCCATTGCTGTGCTTATTTGCTAATCTTACTGGCTGTTAAATCACCACGCACAAAGTCCATGAGAATATACTTAATCAATTTTTATTTCTGTTGAAAGGTTTATGCTTTAGTCATCGAAAAATGGACAGAAACAATAGGTGGTGAAAAATACAAGTTTTTCTAAGAGATAAAACAAAGCATGTACATTCCATATTTCATTTCCATGTTTTTCTTTCTTTCTTCTTATGTCCTTTTTTGTTATGCCAGATACACTAAAATGATTCAGGAAAGGTTATCCACTTATTGTGAACTTTATAACACACTGTTGCCAAGGGGAATAAAAATGACTTTAATTTATTTGAAAGTCTTGTCAAAAAAAGGGGTTTTTTAAAAAGTATTTTGTTTATAGCTTTAAATAATTATATAGTTAATGTACTGGCGATGGAGTCAGCACAAGTTTTACAATATAATGATATTGCCATTTGAATTGTAAGAATGGATCCAGCATACATTTGTATAAGACAATTCAACACAACTGCTGAAGTCATTTACTGCATTTCATTCAGTGTGTTGATGTGCAAATCGCTAGTGCATCCTTTTCTATGGAAGTGTGAACAAAGTAGACATAAGATATACACTAATACAGTTCTGATTTTCTCTTTAAAAATTACTTGTTGAAACTAAAAGTCTGGTATCTTGTGTTCTTTATCTTCATAGAACTATGTGTCCATGATATGAATTACTGTAGAATTGGGTGAGGATTTTATCAGAGTCTCCACATCAATCAACTTATACATGCCCTCTTATAATCACAGACGCTGTGTGTGAAAAACGTATAACTGTAATCAAGGACAACATACGTAGTACCAACAGTAGTCTCATGTTACAACAAGAATAGACCAATATCAGCTGTCTTCCAGAAAAATAAAATCCAGTGTGTATAAAGAATATTTCCATTCTCATTGCTTTTTTGTTTTTCTTGCTTTCCATACCAATGTCTTCCATCAATTGATTCAGTATTTCTGAATCCTGTGAAGAGAATGAGAATTGATGTAAGAATATCAGAATAGGGGTTTTACATTGAATGAAGTCAGGATTCTATTTTTCATGTTCAAGATATGAACTGACTAAAGAGCTATTCTGTGAAAAAGAATATCACCTGCAGATATCCACCTGCAGACATCCACCTGTAGATAAACACCTACAGATATCTACCTGCAGATGTTCACACGCAGATATCCACCTGCAGATATCCACCTGCAGATATCCACCTGCAGAAATACACCTGCAGTTATCTGCCTGCAGATATCCGCCTGCAGATATCCACCTGCAGATAACTACCTGCAGATGTTCACCTGCAGATATCCAACTGCAGATATCTACCTGCAGATATTCACCTGCATATATCATCCTGCAGATATCCACCTGTAGATATCCACCTGCAGATATCCACCTGCAGAAATCCACCTGCAGTTATCTGCCTGCATGCTTTTATATTGCTACATAGTTTTGTAGTGTTTTGCATCTCTATTCTTAATTTAAAGTGATACAAAATCTGTATGTATATTTATATTAAATTTAGTTCTTTCATGATTAACTTACACTTTCAAAAGTAGTTTAATTGTAAGATATAATGGTAGTTTGTAGTAAAAACCTTCCACAAAATCTTATAAATGTGATACTGCATACTAATGATCCTTCTAGTATACTTCATATCATATTTTTGCTTTAGGGATGTCCAAGTATGCATTTTGAACTTGAAACATTTTACTGATATTACAGAGAAATAAATAGGCAATTCCAAATAATATTAAAATATTATTATGGTACTAAAGAGACTGAATATTTTTGAATTCGTGTTAGCCCATTGTGAAACAGTCTATGTCACAGTTATTACACAGTACAAATTTTAATACTGTTATCTTGGTGTAATTTAGCAAGGAAGTATAGAATTAAATGGGAATTAATAAATGCAATATTGGAGGTTATGTAAGTAAAATTTAATGGATCATAATTCTTGCCTATTTAACCTTACTGTAACATGTATATAGTGAACTTCCTTCAAGTTGATTTCACTCTACTCACCAATCTAAAGATGTAACTATGGAAGCAATTTCTATGCTGATTTTCTTGACCAAAATAGTTATTTTTGTTACATCCATATATTTCTTCACTCACAGATCACAACATCATTGAGCTGTGTATACCAAGAAACCTGTGTACATGTGTAAGTTGAATACCCTTATTAAAATGTGAAGTATATGAAGCAAAACTTCTTAGCGGATCCATATGGCCTCTCAGAAATGTATACACTCTTTTCTAAAACTGATGCCACATACTCAATTTAGTATAAAAGCACAGCTTACTTTTACTCTTTTCAGAATCTAAGATCTTCCTTTTGGTTGGACATTACACACGGGGGCTAGAGGGATGCTCATGGGTAAAGGTACTTGCATCCATACTTCAGGACCTGTTAGAATCTTAGAACCTTTACAGTAGAAGGTTTCCAGCTTGTGCTAACTGATCTTTTATCCACACATATCATATCATGAAGATACAAAGACACACAGCAGCACAAACAGTCTCCTTCACACACACACACACACACAAATGAAAAAATATATGAAGTTCATGCTGCCAGTTTTAAAAAAATTACTATCATATTTCTTTCTCCAAACAACCTGCAACATCAAGAACATAAAATTCGCAGTTAAAACTTGTACTTACTTTAGCATATTTCTAGTTACATCTTTAGCCTGAAAGTGCAAAATAAGCTTATATAGTTATATGTTTTGGTTTAAATGATCTCATGTATTTCAATATTCATTTTTCTCTTGAAGGATGCTTGAAAAAATGTAGGGTTATTCTGGGAGAACAGATGAAACCAAATAGGAGTTTAGTATTTCAATGCTTTATTGCATGGCTGTTTCTTCAGTCTTCATTCCCTTAATCTGTGTCTTTGATTATTAAACTCTTCCTTATACTATTTCTGGGAAGGTATCCAACTCTAAATAGGAATTCTATCTATACAATCATTTTATTTATGAATAATATAAACACAATAATCAAATTAAATTATAGATTTTGAACAATATTGTGAATTGTGTTAGTCATAACCACAGCCTATAAACAGGATAAAAAACATTTTCATCACCTGTAAGAGATTCTTTATGCTCCTTTGATAAGCATAATTCTTTCTATGGGACTAATCCCTTTACAGCCACTTTTGATGGGCACACAATGAAAATAAACACCATCAAATAGCATATGAACATTTGTCTAGGTGCTTCCACTAAAGCGATGAGTACAAAATTCAGAAATTAGGGTTTTTTATTCATATTGTGCAGAAATGCACTTTGTGAACATACATTACATTATGTTTATGGGTTTGATTGTTGATAGTCATTTGAAATCTACTTCACTTTCAGTTTACTGATTAAAATTAATATACATGTATTTGTGAAATATATATATTCACTTTTGTTGATTTCTCAAAATTCCATGCTCAGGATGTGCATACAATCTTAATGCAATCTTAAAATAACAGTGAACCAATTTTTAGAGGTGGGCATATAATTTTACATGGCTCTTAACATATGCACTCTCCAGGTATCTGCTATATTGCCTCTCTTCTTGCTATAATAAGTCACTTAAATTTGGTTCATTTTAGTAAGTAGACAGCAGTATCTCATTTGCTTTTTATTTGCATTTTCCTGAAAACTAAAGACATTGAACATCCCTCCATGTGTTCTTTGGCCATTTATATATATATATATATATATTTGGCAGAACCTGTCAAAATCGTTTGCCCTTATATTTTGATGAGGCAGGTTTTTATATTGTCTTGAGTTGTCAAAATCCCTAAAATATTCAGAATAATCTGTCATATGCAAGAAATGCTTTCTCTGTAAAATATTCTTGTATTTTCATTTTAAGGTAATAATATTTTAACTCTGAAAAGTCGAAATCACTTTCTCTTATAATTTATGCTTATTTTATTGAATCTTCTAAAAAGTGTTCAGCTATTCCAGGTAACCTACATTTCTCTTTCTCTCTTTTCATCAAGGAGTTTTCTATTTTAGGTGTTCCACTTAGCTTTACGATCTCTTTTAAAGTAACTTTTCCATGTGGTGAGATTGGAAGTTTCTGCTGTTCCCTTCTGAATACCAAGCTTTTGTGATTTCCTTTTTCCTATTTCATTGGCTTGGCCTCTTATTTTGAGAAGTAATTGTTAATTTATATGTAGAATTGTCACAGAGCTCTGTACTTTCTTTCACCCAAATGGCTCTTCTTTTTCCAATAATACACCATCCTTGAAATTATGAAAACATAAACATGCATGTGCACATATCTGTTTATGTTCTGTTCTTAAAGACATGTTTTGTAATTTCACCAGAAACTTCCCAGCATTACTTTATTAGTGCTTTCAGTATTTTATAATTTGCCTGCTATTTTAAGTGATATTGTGAGACAAGCATTCACAAGATCATTTTGGAAAATCAATTGCTGGACTAATTCAAAGACATAGCATACAGTTATACTCATGACTATAAGGTTAAAATATCAGTACAAAATCAAAGTGAATGATACTTAGAATAAAATCTAAAGAAACCAGAAACACATTCTGAATTCTCTTAATGTAGTCTCACAGGATGTATAGAATTCCAGCAGAACCAAGTTATTTTTTCTGTTTTCCAAATATCTATGGTTTTTATTAGGAAGTAGTCAGGCAGGAATTCTCTGCCTTGTATTTATCAGAATACTAGAGATTAAGTTAGAGTCCTCTAGAATCAATACCATAAACAAGTTTGCCTCTCCAGAAATCATGCTTGTAAGTCAGCTTGCTATGTTTACTGTTTTATGCACACATACTTTGGAAATATTTTCATTGCGTAATTGTTCAAAACTCACGTATAAGAAAATGATGAGTTGTAGGTAGTACTGATTTGTCATGAAACCATGTGAGTTATAAAAGTTTATTGTTTTAAAGATTTTCGCGTTTTCTATGTGAACATTCATGTCACACATAGCAATTAATAATGATACTTCTTCCATTAATAGCTGTAAAGCAGTTCATTACTTCAGCGTGCAGTGTTTCATTGACTGAGACCAAAGAATAGTATTCACAAGTGGCAGTGAAAGCAAACATCCCTGACTCCTTCATTCCACCTCTTCTAAATAAGGGATTCTATCTTCACCATTAAATTTGAGGTTTGTTACAGGATCTTTGTAACCACTGTTCATCAGATTTAGGAAATTTATGTGCTTTTTTTTTAATATGGCAAAAATCTCATATGATGAGTATTAGATATTGTCAGAAGATATAATGTATCTAGTGAGATGATTGTATGCATATTGTAATCTACCATCATCAATGGATATGGTAAATGATACTGATTGAATTTTTAAAGTTGAGTGATGACTCTTAAGTTGCTTATAATATGTCACATTTTATTGTATTGCTGGATTAGTTTACTAATATTTTGCTGAAGATTGCTATAATATATTTATAAAACTTATTAATGTTTAACTTGCAAATTAAGCACAATAAGAGCTTAACAATAATAACCAAAATTTATATTGAGATTTTGAGAAAATATAGTGGAATAAATGTTATGAGAACTTGAAAAAAACTTGTTAGTACATAGTTTCCTAAGATAAGAGCAGTATATATATANATATATATATATATATATGTAAGTAAAGCACTTCTGAATATTTATTTTTGTTCTCAAAAATGCTGAAACTTTTGTGTCTGGCCTGTGGAAAGGGCATTGTTATCTATATTCCCACAGAAGCAGATCCGTTTCCCTCCAGATGATCTCATTCTCTACCTTTCTGAGTTTTCTGTGCTGTGTGGATTGAAGAGTTAGCTGCAGGTTCTAGAGTTCTTTTCCATGGAATGTTTCCCTCTCTGGTATTGTCTCCTCTGATTTCCTGGGCAAAATGAGAGGCCCTTTTCTTAACTTAGGAACCCAAGTCCAATTTGTTCAATTTACTTCTTTCTGACTACTTCCATGAGAAGGCACTTCTCGTGCTTGCTTCTGGTCTTTCAAGGACATTGTCTCTTATTCAATGTCTTAACATTAGATGTTTTATCCATTGCAAGACTGCATGCTGAACACTTTGTCTATGCTTTTATTAGCAAGAATTTACAAAAAAGTGTTTAGATTTATCTATTATTGTACATAAACCTATATTGGAAGTAGGTTTAATGTACATAAACCTAAGCAATGTTTCTTCTCACAACGATCAGCCTTCAGAATGTGGGTGTCTATATACCAAAGATTATATAAACTTATGCTTTCAAATAAAAATACTAATGTGAATGAAAAATATACTACTTTTGCTTGTCTCATTATACTACTTAGCAATAGTTTTCTAGATTCAACATAGTGAATTAACTTTCCTTTACAACTTTTTAAGTTAAATTAAAAAATGTCTAATTTAAGGGAAATGAGAGTGTGACAGTAATATAAAATGTATACTCCTCTGAGATTTAAAAGCACAGCACCACAAATAACTTATAAGCATAATTCTTGAAACTTTGTGGAAAGGTTCTACTAGGAAGCAAAAGTATGAAAAGTTGAGATATTGGCAACCCATGAATGCCAAAATAAAAATATTGGCACTATATTTTATAAGCACATACAATTTAAATGTCAATTAATATATTTTCATCCAACTATTTTTATATAGTTTTGTGCACACTGTATAGATTTCAATCTTCCAAGATTATCATATCCAGAAATTTCCATGAAAATACATAAATCACATGTCTATACCTTTGCCTATAAGACCTTGTCTGTGTAGTGTGCTTTTATAGAAGCCACCATCAACAAAACCAAAATTAAGAGGCACTATCACTGGTTATTAATATATCTTAATATTAACAGTCTCAATTCACCTATAAAAAGACACAGAATAACAGAATGAATATAAAAAAACAAGATCTATCCTTCTGTTGCATCAAGAAACACACCTCAAATTCAAAGACAGACAGTACAGCAGAGTAAAAGGTTGCGGAAAAGTTTTCCAATAAAATGGACCTAAGAAACGAGCTTGTGTAGCTATCCGAATATCTAAGAAAATAGACTCCAAACTAAAATTAATCTAAAGAAATGAAGATGAACATATCATAATTGTCACAGGAAAAATCCCTCAAGATGAAGTCTCAATTCTTCACATCTATGCCCCAAATACAAGGGCACCCATGTTGCAAGAGAGGGCCTGCTTGTTTGTCTTGGCCATCCAGCTAGCTTAGCCCTGAAATAACCACACAAAAACTATATTAATTAAATTACTGCTTGGCTTATTAGCTCTAATATCTTATTGGCTCCTACACCTTGATTTAGCCCATTTCTATTAATCTATGTCAACACATGGCAGTGGTTTACCAGATAAAATTCTAACCTGCATCTGTCTTAGGCAGAGGATCCATGGCATATCTGACTCTTCTTTCTTCCTCACAGAATTCAGCTCTGTCTTCTCCACCTACCTAAGTTCTGCCCTATCAAGAGTGCAAGGCAGTTTCTTTATTAACCAATGAAAGCAACACAAAGACAGATGACCTTCTACACCACACCCATGTTTGTAAAAGAAGCATTACTGAAGCTCAAATCCTACACTATGATATGGTGAGAGTTTAACACCCCACTCTCACCACTGGGAAGGACTACCCAACAGAAACTTAACAGAGAAATAAAGGAACTAACAGAAATTATGACTCAAATGGCTTCAACCGACATTTATAGAACATTCCACCCAAACACACACACACACACACACACGTGCAAAAATAAATAAATTAATTAATAAAATAAAATCATCTCAGAACCTCATAGAACGTTCTCAAAAACTGACCACATTCTTGGTAACAAAGAAAACCTCAACAGGCACACAAAAACATATTGGAATAGTCCCCTGTGCCTTTGGACCACTGTGACTTAAAGTTAAATTCAACAACAAGATTAATTGCAGAAAGCCAGCAAATGCATGGAAATTGAACTAGGCTCAACTGAATCAGCCCTGTGTCAAAGGAAGAAATTAATTAAAAAATTAAAATCTTCCTAGAATTCAATGAAAATGAATGCACAACATAACCAAGCTTATGGGATTCTTTGAAAGCAGTGCTAAGAAAAAGAAAGTTCATAGCACTACATATAGAACCTGGAGAAATCTCACTCTAGCAACTTAACAGCACATCTGAAATCTAGATTACAAAAAAAAAAAACAACCAAACTCATACAGGAGGAGTAGACACCAGGAAATAATCACATTGAGAACTAAAATCAATAAAATGGAAATAAAGAAAGCAATAAAGATAATCAATGAGATAAAGAGTTAGTTTTTTGAGAAAATCAATAAGATAACAAAGTCTTATCAAAATAACCAAAATGCAGAGAACATGCAAATTAAGAAAATCAGAAATGAAAAGCAGGACATACAACAGACTGAGAAAAGGATCAACAGGTCATACATCAGAAACATGTACTCCAAAAAAATTGGAAAATATAAAGGAAATAGATAATTTTCTGGATATGTAAAATGCACATCTAAAAATTAAATCAAGAACAGATAAACAATTTAAATAAACCTATAACTCCTATAAGAATAGAAGCAGTCATTAAAGATCTCCGGACCAAAAAAAAGCCCAGGACCATATGGCTTCTACCAGAAATTGCACAGAATTTTACCAAAATTTCAAAGAATAACTAATACCAATACTCCTTAATTTGCTCCACTCAATAGAAACAGAAGGAACATTGCCAAAGTCTTTTTATAAGGCAACAGTTACCTTTACCTTGGTAGCCAAACCAAATAAGATGCAACTAACATAATTACAATACAATCTCCCTCATTAACATTGATGCATAAAATGCTCAATAAAATATTGCAAACCAAATTTAAGAACATATTAGAAAAATCATCAAGCATGATAAAATATGCTTCATCCCAGAGTTTCAGGGATAGTTCAACATATGAATATCCACCAACATAATACACCATAAAAAAAACTGAAAGAGAAAAGCCACATGATCATCTCATTAGATGAAGAAAAAGCCTTCAGCAAAATACAACATCCTTTCGTGATAAAGGTTTTGGAGAAATTGGGAATACTAAGAACATACCTAAGCACAATAAAGACAATTTACAGCAAGCCAACAGTCAATATCAAACTAAATAGAGAGAATCACTATTAGTATCAAAGTGATTTACTAAAATCAGGAAAAGATAAGGCTGCCCACTCTCACCATATCTTTTTAATATAGTACTAGAATTTTTAGCTAGAGCAATAAGACAACAAAAGGTGATCAAGAGGATACAAATTGGAAAGAAAGAAATAAAATTTTCACTACTTGCATATTATATGAGTATTTACATGAGTTACTCAAAAGATTCTACAAGGAAACTCCTACAGCTGAAAAGAGCTACTTCAGGGGGCTGGAGAGATGGCTCAGTGGTTAAGAGCATTGCCTGC
>LOEQ01009526.1:34518-51193 GCA_001685075.1 Bramus lutescens
CTATGTTAAAGTTAAAGCCTTCCTTTTTGTTTAAACAGAAAAAGGGGAAATGTTATAGGAGGATCTTCTTTCTATGTGTTGCTTTCATTGGTTGAACAAAGAAAACTGCCTTGGCCTCTGATAGGGCAGCCCTTAGGTAGGCAGAGAATACAGAACTGAATGCTGGGAGGAAGAAAGCAGGGTCAGGGAGAGCCGCCCACCATGAAGCTGCCAGGTCAGACATGCTGAATCTTTCCTGGTACGCCATGAGCTTATGGTGACATACAGATTATTAGAAATGGGTTGAATCAAGATGTGAGTTAGCCAATAAGAGGCAAGAGCTAATGTGCCAGGCAAGAATTTAATTAATACAGAACTCCATGTAATTATTTCAGGCATAAGCTAGCTGGGTGGCCTGGATGACAAGCAGCCCGCTGACCCTGGTGTAGGCCAGTCGGGCAGCAGGACACAGCCCGCCGCTCCATCTACTACATAGAACAGACACTGAAAGTGACAATTAATAAATGGGACCTCCTGAAACTGAGACGCTTCTGTAAGGCAAAGGATACCGTCAACAAGACAAAATGACAACCTACAGAATAGTAAAAAATCTTCACCAACCCATATCTGGTAGAGGACTGATCTCTGAAATATACAAATAACTCAAGAAAATAGATATTAAAGTGTCAAATAATCCAATTTAAAAGGGGGTACAGATCTAAACAGAATTCTCAATAGAGGAATATTAAATTGCAGAAAGGCACGTAAATAACTGTGCAACACCCTTAACCGTCAGGGAAATGCAAATGCAAATGACTCTGAGATACCATCTTACACCAGTCAGAATTACTATCATCAAAACCACCAATGATAGCTATACTGGAGAGGATGTGCAGTAAGGGGAACACTCCTCCATTGCTGATGGGAGTGCAAACTTGTACAGCCACTTTGGAAATCAATATGGTGGTTTCTCAGAAAATTGGGAATCAGTCTACCTCAAGACCCAGCAATAACACTCTTCAGTATATACACAAAGCATGTTGACCTGTTGTGCCCAAATGAATTCACGGAGCCATATTTCTGATGTAAATTACATGAGGGTTTTTAATTCAAACTCAAGTTTGGACTGCACTTCCACCATGCCAACACAGCGGGTGAGGGAAGTACAGCCCTGAACTAGGGGAAGGGGGAAACTTTTAAAAGGGAGACACCATAGTCAGGGGAGTTTGAGTCCTGTTATCTTGGGGTTAGGTGAGGAGTACATAGAATAAGGTAGTTTCTGAACCCATTGGTCAGTTTTGGGATGCAAAAACCTAAGGAAGAGTCATAAATTACTGACAAAGTATCTTCCAGGACAGGATGCCTCCCAAGAACACATGGACCTCGTAAAATTTTATGACCCTGATCCCTATCTTCTTAATTGGGCACTTTTAGGGTATTTGTTTAAATTTATGCTATCACAGCACATTTCTGGAACTGAGATCTGCTCTCCCCCACCTCATTATATGGTTTAAAATGAAGCCCCTTCTTTAAAATGGAGTTTGCAAAATCAGGTCCTCACAGACCCATATCACAAGGACATTTGTTCAAGTATTTTCATAGCAGTATTTTTTGTGATAGCCAGAACCTTGAAACAACCTAGATGCCCCTAAACTGATAAATGGATAAAGAAAACGTGGTACATTTACAAAATGAAGTACTATTCAAGGGTTAAAAAATGGCATTTTGAAATTTGCTGTCAAGTGGATGGAACTAGAAAATTCATCCTGAGTGAAGACTCCCAGACACAGAATAAAAGCATGGTATGTACTCATTCATAAGTAGATATTAGACAAAAAGCAAAGAATATAGTCTACAATGCCAGAGAATATAGGAAACAAGGAGAACCCCAAAAGAGACATGCATGGATCCCCTGGAAGGGAAGTAGAAAAGATCTCTTTAGTAAATTGGAAATGTTGGGGGACAGAAAAGGTTGGCAGTAGGTGGGGAGTGAAGAAGTGGAGCTGGGAGGAGAACATGAGGGACCTGGAAGTTTGAGTTGTGTGAAGGACAGAGATGAGAGCAAGGAAAGAGATAATTTGAAAGAGGGAGCCATTGTGGGACTAGTGAGAAACCAGCCAATAGAGAAATTCCCAGGAATCCACAAGCTTGACCCCAGCCAAGAATCTAAACAATATTGTAGAGGGTACCTAAAATGACCTTGTCTTGTAATCAGATGGATGAGTATGTAAATTGCTATCATAGAACCTTCATCCAGTAACTGATGGAAGCAGATAGAGAGAGAGATCCAGCCATAGAGAGGGAGGAGAGATATAAGCAGAAGGGCCAAGACCATGATGGGGAAAGCCGAAAAAAAAAAAAGTGACCCAAGTTAGCAGAAGCTCACTGATTCTGGACTGACAGTTGTGAAACCCATATAAGACTGAACTAGACCCTCTGAATGTGTGTGACAGTTTCATGACATGAGCAATTTGTGGAGCACTGTAATCAATTCTTATCCCCACTGCATAAATGAACTCTCAGGAGCCGATTCTTAATGGAGGGATGCCTTGCTTGTAGATACAAGGGGAAGGGCCTTGGTCCTGCCCCAAATGATTCCCCATGGAAGGCCTCGCCCTCTATGATGTGTGGATGAAGGTGGAGCGTGGCGAAGATGGGGGAGCCGGGAGAAGGAGAGGGGAGTGAGTTTGGTATATAAAATGAGACTTTTAAAAATATAATTAAAAAGATCTTGCCAAATATAGTGGTATTTATATTTTTAATTGGTAAAAGTAAATTCTGTAACACTTGTGTATAATTGATAGCTGTGTGACTGTTTCATATTTAGATATAAAGTAAGAATGAATAAAATTAAAAATTAAGAAATAAAGGGCAGTCTGCTACATCAGCTGTGGATCATTCATATGATACATTATTTAAAGTAATGTAAGACTGTTAATATTTGAAGCAATGTACATGTTCTCATTAAATTTTCATTGAAATCTATGTAACATTTATGTTTTATAAATGCCACAAAAGGTCTTGCTTCCATGTGATTTTTGCTTGAATTTTCCACAGTCAACATTTTTCTCCATCAACACTAGATAGAAATAGTTTTACACCTAAATATAACAAACTATTCCATCTGATTGATATTGCACTCTATGACATATTAACTCTAAATTAAGTAATGGAGAAAGCACATTCCATATCGATATACAGATAATGTTATAAATAGATTCCCAAGGGATGAACAATTAAATCTCTTCCTGCAACCCATTTTTAAAATCCAAGCCTTACTAATATATTGTGGTGTGGTTACCAAGTAAAGATTGCATTTTTGTGTGAGTTCAAATTGTGAAGTAATTTAATTTTATTCTTGCATGCCCAACACAGCTTTTTTTAATTTGTGTTGTCTCCACTGAGCAAGGCTGACTCATACTATAGGATATTGTGGTATGTGTATTCGGCTTCACTCAGAACCTACATTTATGTCTTGGTCAGGCATATTTATATTATTCATTTTTGAAATTTTTTTGCTTTTAGAATATAAACTTTGAATATATAAACTTTTATGTATAATTTTGGTAAGATTTACATACTATAAAGATTGTGGTTTTTTATTTTAGAGCCACTTTAGATTTATATAAATATATTAAGATATTAGTGAAGGTTCTGACATATCATTTTTCTTATTAGTATCTTACTTTCCAATGAGACATTGACCACAATTAACAAGCAACACTGGAAGATTGTTATTAGTGTTTTTCTACAGTTTACCAGCATTTTTTAAGATTTTCTTAATTTCATATTCTTCAGGTTTTGTCTTACACAATTGATATTGTATGTTGCAATCCCTTTGCATTGTCCACTGTCTTCAGGGCTTCTTTGATTTAGATGACTTTACTGATTTTGAAGAAGAAAGAATTCTGTAGCAAATGCCTGTTGAAAGATGTCTAATCATTTCCTCATGAATAGAACACATTTATAGATTTCACATAGAAAAGCCACAGTAGACAATGACAAGATCTCCTGAGTAAATTGGGAGCATGGGGACTTTGGGGGAGGGCTGAAGGGGACGGGAGAGGCAGGAAGGGGGATCAGAGAGAAATGTAGAGCTCAATAAAAATCAATAAAAAAAAAAGCCACAGTGACAAGCAAAGAATTTCTTCGCTCAGTGTATCTTGAGCATATATTGCCTACCTGAAAATAAATGTCACTGTCGACCTGTATTATCTGGAAGTTATAATGTTGGGCACATTTTAAAATTATATTTATGTGTGTTGTGTGTTTACAAGAGCATGCACATGTTTATGTGCATGTGTATGAATACAAGCAATTCCAAAGTCCATGGAATATTATAGAAACCAGAGGACCATTCTTAAGCGTCATTTTTTCCTGCCATCTTGTGGCAGTAACTGAACTGCTTGACATGGCTTCTGGGAATCAAACTCTGAAAAAAAAAAAAAGCAATTGCCCTTAACTACCAAGTCATTCCTCCAGAACCATTATTTTACTATTGATTGCATTATTTTGATTTCTATCATTTTTCCCTTTATTAGATTATTCAAGCATTTTATGATTCAATTTTTATGTTGTTTTATAATTTAAACATGAATTGTTTCACCAACCTTTAATAATTATACCTCCAACGCTAAAAAAGAAATGATTTCCTGTGAGAATTAGATATAAATGACTCTTTCGACAGCCTTGCAAATAACCTCATTTGCCTGGAGGAATCCTTGGCTTTTTTCACTGGATTTTATGTTTTTTAGTGAAACAAGGCTTAAACTCTTTATAAATGTTGTCTTTGGAGGAAGAATCTAACATATGTACTTCTGTTCCTTTGAATTAAAATTTCCCTTTAAGTCTAACTTGTGATTTCATTATATGACTAAGTAGGATTTTCCTTGGATTAATTTTGCTTCACATTTACATTATTTGTTAAAATTATAACTTGAACTCCTTTGTTCTTTTTGGAATCTTTCAGGCAAATTGTCCTCACACATTTCTTTTGCACCTTCCTGTTCTTCTGGGAGTCCAATAACATGTCCAGTTTCCTTCCGTGTGTTCTCTGTGTATTTCTGCTTATTTTCCAATGTTGCTCACATTGCTTTGCTGGCTTCGTCTACTGCAGCATATTGAAGGATATGTATAATTTTAAGTTAAAGTTTTTTAGTTTGTTGTCACAATTTTGTAATGAAATTCTCTAAATTGATTCTGAAATTATGACAAATAATAATCATGGTTACTTTTAAGACTGTGTATAATGGCTCTGATGCCTGTTTATTCTTCTGGCTAGTTTCAACTCATTCTCTTGTGGTTTAGACTTGGCCCTACCGTGTTTTGCATGTTATTTCCTGACATAAATTTCTGTGAAAATTAAAGATAATCAAACCAAAAACTAAAACTCAAAAACTTTTGTTTTACATTACATAAGATTCATTCTATTTATTAAATAATTCCCTTTAGGGGACAGCTAAATGGATCAGACATTAACTTCTGGTACATTGTTTTGTTAGTTTTGAAACATCAGGATTAGTATCTCTAATATTCCCCACCAAAATAACTCAGTTTGGTTTTTTTTTTCCCACTCACTTTTTATTTGGTCTTATCTATGAAGAATTTGCCAGTGTCTTGAAGACCTACTCAAAACATCCACTAGAATTAACGGTCATGCTTGTCTAATGCAGAAAAGAGAACCTAATATTGATTCTAAGTATTCATGGCAAAGATGTGTGACTTAATCTTGGAGATGCTTAAGTAACACTCTATCCAAAACTTCTTAAAAAATATAGGATTCAGAATACAGGACTAAGAGGACCGCTGAGTTAGAGGGCAACCATGCTACAGTGAATACCACAGAACTTGGAACTGCATAACAAAACACACACACACACACACACACACACACACATACACATGCACATACATACACACAGGCACACGCACACTCACAAACACACAATACATAACACAGGCACACACACACACGCACACACATTCACACACACATACATGCACACAGGCACATGCACAGGCACATGCACTTACACTCACACACACACGCACATACACACAGGCACACGCACAGGCACACACAGGCACACACACATTCACACACACATACAATCACACAGGCACACGCACAGGCACACACATAGGCACACGCACGCACACTCACACTCACATACACACGCGCACACACACACACAGGCACACGCACAGGCACACACAGGCACACGCACACACATTCACACACACATACACACATACAATCACACAGGCACACGCACAGGCACACATAGGCACACGCATGCACACTCACACTCACATACACATGCACATACACACACAGGCACATGCATAGGCACACGCATGCACATTCACACACACATACACACATACAATCACACAGGCACACGCACAGGCACACACATAGGCACACGCATGCACACTCACACTCACACACACATGCACATACACACAGGCACACACAGGCACACACATGCACACTCACACTCACACACACACGCACATACACACACAGGCACATGCACAGGCACACACACAGGCATACGCACGCACATTCACACACATGCACACACATACAATCACACAGGCATATGCACGCACACGCACAGGCACACGCATGCACACTCACTCTCTCTCTCACACACACACACACGCACTGGGTCTTACAGATGGAACCTTGTTCTTTCAGTTGCAGAGCACTTTAATTGCGTCTTCATGATTGCTTTTCTTTGATTTCCTAAGATATAGCTCTTTACTTTTTCTTCTCCGCATTAGATGTGCATCTCCCACTAAGATGTATAGGTGATGGTATTTTATGTTCTTTTCCCAGGGACTCAAGGTTTTGTTCCCTAAACAAAAGGAAAGAGAGAAGCATCTCTGAGGCTTTTATTTGTTCTTTCCATAGGAGGTGTTACTCCTTAGCCCAAATCTGCAGCAGGAAGACAGTGGCTGCTCTTAAACAGTGGTGATGCCAAATTTACTCCTCAGCAATGATCATTTCATTGATACTATGGTATAGATGTTATGTTTCATTTCATTTGTCTTCTATCTTCTGTATTTATTTATGGCTTGTACATAAGAATATATCATTGCCAGGTGGTGGTCATGCACGTCTTAAATCACAACACTAGGAAGACAGAGGCAGGTGGATCTCTGTGAGTCTGAGGCTAGCCTGGTCTATAGAGCTAGTTCCAAGGCCCTAAGGCTGTTATATGAGAAACCCTGTCTCAAAAGACACAAAAAAGAGAATATATAATCATTAAGGAAGTTTATTAGATTTATGATTATATATACACAGTTGTACCCAGTTGATAATTTGTTAGTTTTTTTTTCCTCCTTGGGGGCCCACCACCCAATTCCCAAATAAATATATGGAGACTAATTCTTATCTATTAATTCCCAGCCATAATTTGGCTTCTTTCTAACTAGTTTTCCTAACTTAAATGAAATTATTCTGTTTTTCTTTTTCTATGTTTGACGCTGGACTTTTACCTTTCATATTTTTTACTCTTACCCTGTGGCTATGTGGCTGTGTGGCTGTGTGTCTATGTGGCTATGTGGTTGGCTGTGTGGCCGTGTAGCTGGCCCAAAACATCCTCATCTCCTGCCACTTCTCCAGCTCCTCNCCAGCTCCTCCCTCCTGCTATCTATATTTCTCCTCCTGTTTATTCTCTCTGCAGCCCTGTCTACTTTTCTCTCCTGCCTAACTATCAACTGTTCAGCTCTTTATTAGACCAAGCATATATTTTAAACAGGCATAGTAACACAGCTTTACAGATCTAAACAAATGCAACGTAAAAGAATAAAACATATCTTTGCATCATTAAACAAATATTCCATGGCATAAACAAATATAACATATCTTAAACATTAGTTCCACAGCAGTAATTAACACTCAAAAGAAAACAACTCTGTATCAAACTTGCACAAATTTTAAAAAGGAGGGAAAGAAGAGGGATTCTGTGAGAAGAAAAAAAAAACAGTTTCTCAGGACTGCTGAGAAACAGAGAAATCCAGGCTACTTACTAGGTAATTACTTCAAAAACAAACATATACCTGAATTTTGTAAGACAAACTAATACCTTGTTTCCAAAAGAGCTGGTAAAAAGGAATTCATTGGAGAGTCATACTATTTATTTGTTAAATATTACCTAATATTTTGATTTCTATGCTGACTCACAGGTTGCAATAGGAGGCATTGGGTTAGTCATGATTCCTATACTGTGAAGAAAGAAGCAACGGAAACAATTCATTTAGAAAGAAGAAAGGTTCCATAATGTCTTTTTAAAAAAAATTAAATTAGAATCTCAAGTACTCATGGGTTTCATGCACACTATGTTTTGGCCTGTCTTTCCCTGGTTTGCTCCTCTTCCATCCTCCTGTTTCCTCTCCTCACCTCTCTGCCCCACTATCCAGCATGGCCTTATGTCTCCACTTTGCATCATATATGTTCTGTTGCTGTCCCTATACACTCCATGAAACCTCTATTTCTCTCTCTTGGGTCACTCTCTGCTTGGCTGACTTTTCCTCATACTCTACCACATAAGTCTACATACATACAAATACATATCCACACACTCGTGTATAGCCTACATACATACATACATATATATATATATATACATACATACATACATACATACATACATACATACATACATACATACATACATACATACATACATACATACATATATACACAGATATACACACACATACAAATGCATTATAAACTCGTTCCAGGATCCACATATGAGAGATAGTGGGATCAGGAGGAGGATGAGAGAGAGTTGGGGAGAGACAGAGAGAGGGAGAAGGAATAAAGAATTTGATTTTCTGATTAGCTCACGGTCTATGTTTGGCCATTTTGTTTGTTTGTTTGTTTTCTTGTTTTTTGCAAATTTGCCTGTATACTCTGAAACATGAAAGGTCATGACTGAGGAAATTAGAAAATAGCCTCCTAGAGAGGCTGGGAGACTAGGAAATAAAAGAAAGGACCCGGAGCCCCTATATTGCTTTCAGTGGCATGTATTCAATGAGAAAAGTCGCTTCTATTAGCTGCCACCACTGAAAAGTTTGGCCATCTCCTAGCTGCAGCACCGTTTAGGAGCCAAGACCTTCATGGGATACTGTGCGGTATTAAAGATCTAATCCACAACAAAGCTACATTCGGTCAGATTATACATAGCATATTATTCTGCACTATTTGGGTAGTAGATTCAAAAACTCTGTCACGTGAGAGATTTGAAAGAGAATTGGTGGAAAATCTAATTATTTTCTTTCAGGAATATTTGGGCAAAAAGCTTAACCTCCCAAACTCTATTTTGCATCTCATTTGGGAAACAGGGAAGAGCACAGCAAATATTTCTCCAGTGTTTGCTAAACACACCACTGATATTGATGTGGTATGCTAACAAATGTTCTGCAGCTTTCATATAGAAAAAGCTGTTTCTGGCCCTGATGTTCTTACATTTTTCTATTATGCAGATTGACTGTTTTGATAGGCTACAGTGACTGATGCTGGCTGTGTCTCACAAGGTGGAAATGAATTTTATTGTTTGAGAATTGGCAGAGCAATGGATACTAAAATACCTGTCAGTGGTTTTGTTGGTGTCCCCATAGTCTGAAATCCAATATGGCTTTGAAGTCTTTAATGATTTTCTGGTGGTCACTAAATGAAAATTCTAACAAAATTAAATTAGCAGAAAGACAAAGATAAAATTATTAGAAAAAAGTATAATAGAGTCCATGATATTATTTCAGATACATATTCATTTTATTGTCTTGCTTTGCACTTAAGGGTAATGAAACATTTCCTCTATACACTAGATCAAAGGGTTCTGACTAAATCAACAATAAGTAAGAAAACATCCATAATTCCTCCCATTAACAATGAGTGAGGAGGTGAGTAGTCTGAAGTCCTGACAGCTAAGTGTAGAATAGTAGCTGGAGCAGAAACTTTAGGCTCAGACTGCCTGCGGGATCCTAAGCTCTACTGGATATATATTTCAAAATTATTTTTGTCTGTCCATCAACTCTGTGATTAGGATGGTGATGGGTGGTTATAAAATGTTGAGAGATGAGATGAGTTCACTTAGTGAAGCATTTTTTTATTTAGTTACTGTTAGTTATGGAAAGCATACATTCCGAGAGTTTTAAACTCAACATCACTAAGTAGAACCAGGTGAAGTACCTGACACAGGCAACATCAACACTGGGAGTGACAGGCAGCAAGATCACGAGCTTAAGGTCAATCTACATTACATGCTGGATTTGACGCTAGCCTAAGATGAATAAAATCTTGTCTCAAAGAAACAACACTATACAAAAATAAAAATAACCAACATCTACCAGAAAAAATATGATGTTTTCTGGTATTCTGAATTTAATTCTTTGTTAGAACAATCTGAGGTCATTGTTGTTTGAAAGAAACAACATGACAAAAAGTCTAATAGATAATAGCAAAATTATTAAGAATAAGTGAAAATATTTTTTCTTGATATCTTACATGTCACCATGAGAATATACATACAATTTCTTAAATAATTAACATATTCTTAGAGTCTCCACTCTCATCTAACTCAACTGTCACCACTGAAAAGACTACACTCAGCTACAAAAGAAATGTTTTCAAATACATAGAAGAACATAGAGTATAGTATGTTTTTATGCTGTTCTGAAACTGGTCAAAAAGATGGAACATTTATGTTAGTGCATCTTCTTATAGTAAGCTTTAAGATTAGAACAAATGGTGATGTAATGTCAAGGAAAAGAGAGATAGGAAGGCATGCTGTAAAGATGAGATGAGTGACCCCCTAGCTTAGTAGAAAGATAAGATATGCAGAAGAATAGCTTTAATGTTCACAGCCTATATTTTTCACTCAGAGATGGCCAATGTTTGCTACTCAGTGTCTTCAGCTAGTGAAATTCAAATTATGGATGACATTAATCCTCTTTTGTAATTAGCGATTGCCTAGAAAATAGAGTGTCCATGATAGACAAAGAGTAGCTTTTCATAAATGCCAACCAGGCACACTAATGAATCCTTCTGAATACAAGAAAACTCTGTGTATAATGGAGGAAATAGGAAAATCTTAGAGACTCCAAAATATTCTAAAACCATCTCAGAATCACTCAGATAAAACTGGAAAAATGCACTAATCCTGAGAGATTTATAACGATCTTACAGCTCTGGTTTCCATCACCCTTCACAGATACATAAAGGAGATATGACCAAGCATTGTGATTATTTTCCTTTATTTCTCTCTGTACTTCCTATTTTTGTCTAAAATTTTTAGAAAAGCTGATTATAAAACTTCTTGCACTCTCCTAGCAATGCATAAAATTCCAGTGGCTATGCTCCGTGTCTTCTATAATGTACTGGATTACTATTCATATCACTGGAGTTTATCTGAGTAGATGAATTTCAGGCATAAGCTACCTATGAATTCCTGGGATACAAGTGACTAAGGATAGCTATGAATACAACCTACCAAAAAGTGTAAGCTTACTTAAAGCATTAAATATGAAAATATTTTTGTTTGTGTGATATTTCTGTAGTTGATTTGCAGCTCCAGAGTTTAGACTTTGTGGATGAAAACACTGTGTTAAAAGTTGTACAAGCTTGAAAGTATTTGAAACATAATGATAGAATCTGAGTCTTCTTGTTCTGACGTATCTTTTTCCTGCAAAGTATCATTAAATCCAGTACTATACATACAAGCTTACGAGGAAATAATCCTACTGTAGAATTTTCTCATCAACATTTCTTAACCTCCTCCTAATGAGAAACAGACACTCAGTTCTAAGGTACTGGATGTAGAATGCCTTTTTATCTGTATTTCGTCTTTCTGTACTTCCAGCTATCTCCAGTCAATCATTAACTGCTATAAGAAAACCTCAGAAGTGAACAATTCATAAATTTTAAATTGTGTGTCATCTGACTGGCAATGATAAAATCTTGTTCCATCGCCTTTGAAGGGCATTAGTTATCTTAGCTCATTGACGATATAAGAAAGGCCCACGCATTAATACTATACTATCCTGCAATAGCCACGTCTTCTATCACACTGGTCATGTTGCTATCACTGTGCTTGTGTTCAAGTAACATTTAGGGCTTAATCGCATCACACAGTCACAGAGGCATGCATTACAACATTTCACATCATTAAAAAAGAAAGATCACCGCAACACAGCACGTTATGTTGACAGACTCCATCCAAATGACTTTTATTGCATTATATCATAACAATGATTCTATTTCATTAGTTAATGATGTTCATGTCAATCTACGAGTATTTCAAAAATCAAAGGTTATTCTGGAGTGTGTTAAGACATAGTATACTAATCAAATTGTAAGACATTGGCTGGAACTGTTGGGCAGGACAGGGGTAATCATTTCCAAAGCCTTCCCTTGCCCAAACTCTAAAGATGCCTTTTGTGTAAAAGGTCTCTTTGTTCTTTCCATGGAGCCTGAAGAATCCTGAAATTCTGCTGAATTATTTTGGTGATTTTAAAAGCTATTGCTAAAAATTACAAACCCACATGACAAGGTGAAAGGCCACTTAAGCCTTCTACTGTGCCAATTAAGTTAATGAATGCAAGGATAACCTACCTCCTAGAAAACATGATTAAAATCTGTTATAATTAGATGTTCTTAGCGACGTGAAGATTTTAACAAGCTACTGTCATTTTTGCCTTAGGTTTGCTTTTGCTTTGCTTTGCTTTCTGTATTCATTTCTTATTTTAACCATAACATTTTTCAACCATTTGTTTTAGTGCTGAAACAAGGCATGTGGATTTCCGACTGTTTCACGAGGGAAAAGTCTCCATTAAATAGGTGTTCTGTATTCTTTTATGAGAAATTCACACTGCACAGAATGATTTTTGTTAGGATGAAATCATAGAAGCAGTTGGATTTGTTTCTGAATGGAGGAGAGCAATGTTGATTTCAGGAATGTGCTATGTAATGTTAATAACCATAAATTGGTGTTGCTATAATGCATATTACATTGCACCTTTTGTCTTGCACAGTTGTGTGGATTTCAAATCCCTAAACGTGCGTCATAGAAGAAAATGAACATTCAAAGCTATTTTTTTGGAATGAGCTTTCTGTTTGGTAGCTTACAGATAAGAGCTCTCATCAGTTTTAGAAAGAAAAAAAGTTGGACAACAGTATCCAGCTGATCAAAGAGTTTGTGAGTTATTAAAAGTAAGGGAAATCTACAGAGTTGCCATTCTATGTTATCCTTTCCTTTCTCTGTTTGCAGCTTACACAATTTTCATGTTTTCAAATTGTGATAACGGTTTAACATTTTAAATATATTTTTGTTAATGATGGATGGAGTTTTGGGAACATTTGCATCTCCCTGTTCTTTGGTGATTTTCTCTGTCCTTTATTCTTGTAAAGGAAGTACCATCCTGCCTTTGCCTGCACAGTTATTCAGCAGCACATGGAAATAAAATCCCTCTTTCATGGGTAAACTTAATGTATTACACGATATTGGAGAAATACAGGAATCAAACCATCTTTACAACGTATTTGTTTCTCGTTCTTTCTCACATTCTCCTAGTGTTCTATTGAGACAGATTTAATTATTTTTACCAAAGTTGCAAGCCTCCTGTCTCTGGCTTCATCTGGTAACTTGATAAGCACGTCCATATCACATGAAAATGTAACTTTCATATAGAACCTTTCAATTTGTTTCTGTGGTACAATTAATCATTTCATTTTCTAGTCATTTGAATGTACTATACTTTTGAAAGAGCCTAGTGTCCAGAAAAGGTAAAGGTTGGTAGTGGAGAACAACTCTGTGATATAATATTTATTTAGCATGATTTGGTCTTTGTGGTTCAGACGGCATCAACATAAATCAGCAACAACAACAAAATCATTAGCAACGAGCAACTTCCCCATGGCCCTGTACTGTCTCAGAAACTCCTGGGTAAAATTAATCTAATTGAGCCTGTTGTAAGAAAATTTGAGCCACGCAACAGACCGTCTTTCCATCACTGAAGAAATGGGTTCAAGTTGCTTAAATACATAACTCGCCATCATCTGTGTAATTTGCTGGTCTGTATCAACTGGAAGTATCATTTGTACTCATCCTGTGATTGGATTTTAAACCTACCATGTGCATTACTCCCCATCATTTTCACACTTTTCCTGCTCTGCTTAAATATAATTACATCTTACTATTAGCACCTTAATGTGACTTTTGCTTCCCGCAAATCAATATATGTCTTTTCTAATGGAAATTCCTCCCCTTGTACCTCATCTCACCCTCATTCAGTCATCAATCTTCTGAGTGGTGAAAACTGCATTAATAGTAGGATTGAGTGCAAAAGGAACACATTGGACCCTTTCGTTACTTAGGGAAAACTACTCCCGCAGGAATTAAATAGTGAGTAGTCTGGGGTTTTCTGTTGCTCATTTACTTCACCTTTCTTCTCTGCTTCCCTGAGGATATTTTCTATGCTGATAGCTTTTGGGTTACTGGTCTCAGGGCAGTGCTTCTTTAAACATTAATCACGGTGAATTTTTCATCTCAAATATTTTAGATTTTATGCCTCAGAGTTTGGTTGTTTGATTTTTTAAAATATCCCTCTTATATTTTTAACTTGTGAAGTTCATGGAAAATAATTAAATAAATATTTGAAATTCTTAATAGCCTAATCAATTCTAGATCAATTTTTATTATTTTTCATTATTGATGTTTCCTACTTTTATGTTTATTAATTTTTTGTTGGAAGCATCCTGCTGTGGCTGTTACCTTGTTACATAGTGTTTATATTTTTTTCATAGATATTCTGAATCATTGTTTGGAGTGCAGGTTAGGTTGGTTATAATTCTTATTCTCCTATTTTGGGTATGGGAATAGAATCAGGAATTGCAGAGCTTCACTAAGTGTTATGCAACTTGAAATGAACTCAATCTAGGCCTATTTGGTACTTACAGCAAATACGATATACTCTGTGTCCATTGAATTCACTAAGGTCTTAAATCTCTGCAGATGGTGGAAATAGGCATCATAGACAGTCAGTCAAGCTTATGTGAAAGTAAGCCAGAGTTACCCTTACATTTAACCTGTCCAGGAGATTATTTCCTAGCTTCTAGGAGATTAACTATACGCATGCATCAGTGCTCAGCTGAACACCTTGAGGGAAGCCTTTCTGGATCTCCAGTCTTCCCCTTCTGAGCTCCCTTCTCCTCTTCAGGATCTTGCATTCACATTGTCTGGATTTGTCTCTCTTGACTCTCAGCTCTGTGGTCCCTCTCCTGTGCAACAACCTGGAATCCCCTAGTGGCATGGCGACGAGGTTCTTCTTTTATTTATTTATTTATTTATTTATTTATTTATTTATTTATTTATTTATTTGTTTGTTTGTTTGTTTGTTTGTTTAAAATTTCCACCTCCTCCCCTCCTCCCAGTCACCTCCCATTCCCCCCATTCCCCCTCCCCCACTCTCCAGTCCTAAGAGCAGTCTGGGTTCCCTGCCCTGTGGGAAGTCCAAGGTCGACGTGGTTCTTCTTATAGGTTTGAAAGTTTTGCTACCATTGCCTCTGCAGCCTGATATTCTTGTCATCCATTTTTTGTGCATGGCCTATGATTTTCATAGTCTAATGCAGCAATATGAATCTATCTACTGTTTGTTACTCTGCACTGCCCTGAATCAGAAATGGCACTTAAGAGTTCTCAAGTTTTTAATTATAGAAGATTTATTTATCTTCAGTCTCTACTTCCTTCTTTGTTTCCTTCTTTGCTCTATCTTTCCCAAATCTTTGTCTTCTACCTTTTTCCTCTCATCCTCCTTTCTCTTCTTCTGTCACCTTTGTTCATGTCCCAGTAACTGAATGCTTATATTATTCATAAAAACTATGTCAAACTTATTGACATTATAGTTATGACCTGATATAATATTTGTTTTCTCAAGAATATAAAATTATATTCAAGAAAACAATAATGATTTAAACAAAATCCATTAATTGAAACGTGTACCTTAGACAGTTTGTGAATACTAATTGAAGAATAAGTGGGAGTCTTATTATAAAACTTATCTTTTATAAAAAGAAGAGGAGTAGAAAGAAACAGAAAGAACTCTATCTACTTTATAAAGATTTAGAACTAGCATATTTCATCTTTATCCCTGTTTAGTGTTTCCACAATAATCTCAAAGGCAGATGCCTTAACATCCACACATAACCCGCACAATACAGAAAACAGCATTTGAAATCAATTGGCAAACGTTATACAGATATGCCAATACATTTTTAATAAAGAAAGTCTATTATGCCATTTTCCTCTGAAATCCCAGATAAGGCTGTCAGTCTTAGTATTGAATTCAGTTTATCTCCTTGTATTCTTAGGGCCGCAACATAATAAGTAGCACAGTATTTTACTGCTAGAAACACAATAAATCCTTCACACATAAATGTGTAGAGATAGCCAGGGAAACAAAGAGTTTGTTTTTTGATTTTCCTCAAATATTACTTAAGTTCAGAATCCAGAAAAGTTGTTACCTTCACTTCTTCCCAGATTTTTCAGTCTTCAGATACAATCACTATTAATTACTTAAGCACCTTGTGTGTAGTTGTTTTCTAAGCTGAAATTTTAAAAAATGATTTAGAGCAGCCGTGAGCCCCGGCCGGTTCCGCTTGCGGCATGGTGGGCTGTGGGCAGGA
>LOEQ01009526.1:53504-65253 GCA_001685075.1 Bramus lutescens
ACGTGGACAGACACAGTGTATGGAATAGAATTGGATTTATTACTTAAAAGGGGGAAGGGGGTAGAGGGAAGAAAAGAAGAGAGGGCATGCGTGCAGAGAGAGGGAGAGAGAGAGAAGGAGAGAGAGGGAGAGAGAGGGGGAGAGAGAGAGAGTTAAGAGAGAGAGAGCAAGAGAGTTAAGATGGTGGGGGAGGCGGGCAGGGTCACTGGCAGCAGGTGTGGCTTGCCTCTTAAAGAGTCAAAACCATAACAGAAATAAGACAGAAGTAATAATAAAAGAGTCAGGTGAAAGAAATCTTTTGTAGAGTATGCCATTACAGGATTCTACAGTAAGAAATTAAGACAGTAATATATATTACTGGTAAAAAATAATCCAGATCACAGGGTGGCAAAGAATGACAGAGAGTAGCAATGATGACACTATGACCAGTATGAGGTTATTATTTTGTTCTTTCTAATATAATATCCAAATTATTTGCATTATAAGTGGATGTTTTCTAGATTCCATAAAATATCCCACTATTATCCTCAAAGAATGCTACAGTATTTTTTTAAAGAAGATCACTAATATTTTTGTTGTTGTTGCTTGCTTTGTCTTTTTTACTTCTGTCTTTAAAGTAATAGCAAATAATAGGTCTAATTCCTGGAAGATATACTACACACTAAATATTTTATTTAAAAACCATTCACACATACTCATTTTGTGTTCATCATATGGCTTATTTGAAAATTAAATATTTAAGTTGACTAAAATAACATTAAGATAGCTAGTGTTAATACCAGAAACGAAATTCTTTTTTTAAAACCAATTTCAACCAGTCTATCTCATGTGACTTAAGTAATTGAGAAGGTGCATTCATATTTTGCACATGTTATATATTATAAAGTAATCATCTGTGAGTTTCCACAGTCCCCATTTGTCCCATTTTAATGTGTAATTAAGAGGTCAAACATGGAAGAATAACTTCATCAATATATCTTTCAATTTTGATATTTCTAGATGATTTCTTTTTAGAATGCAGGATGACCTTTGGAGATCTAGTGTTTGTTTTGCATGCACTGATTTCTTGACTGACATTACCGGAATCACAGAACCACCTGCTTGAGTTTCCTCATCTGAAAACCAGAGATAAGAAGAATTTCCTGCTGCCACCATTAGGATCAAAGAGTGAATAGTTCTAAGCTTTGATAACAAAGGAATCATCTGTGGCAAGGAAACATCACAAAGTCAAAGCTTAGTAGATCAGGCCTGCAGAACAATGCCCTCTGTTGTCAAAACAATCTATCCCTAAAGCGGCAACTGTTTCTCAAAGACAATTCTTTTCAGATGTCAGACTGAAGTCGTCATTCCTGTGCTCCTGTTGCTGTGAAACTTGCTCTCATTGTCTTAAACTTTAAAATCAGGAATAGAAACAGGAAGATAAATGAGATCCATGGTGCCTGTTAGAAAAATAATTGTGTATGTGTTTCCCTAAGACCTTCTTCTGTCCCAACAATCACTATCTATGCCAGTCTCTATATTCAGCTGGGCAACTGATAGTCTTTAACATTCACCAACAGTTTAATGTTTGTGAAATGTATGGTCAACTTGCATGGTTCCCCATCTTATGGTATTAGGCTTAAGCGTTGGTAATGTTGGCAACATGGAACAGAAACATGCTGAGGCTCTAGAAAACAAGATCACTGACAAAGGGGTTATTAGATACACACTGCTATTAGGTGTGCAATGACAAACCCTATTTGCGTCCTCCCATCCTATAGACAACAGCACTGCTTGTACTGTCCTCCCTATCCTCCTCTTCGTTATTGTAGCTCTTTTAGTGTGTCTGTAATTACACAGGAAACTGTCTGAACTTTCCAAGCTGTGTACTGAGTTACAGTCAATTAATTTGTACCTTTGGCTACAAACACAATCTTGTTCTTTTTCCAAATTTAACAAACACCATTCTAGGCTGTAGCAGTCCTCATACCTTTCTTTTATTGCAAATACTTTAAGGCTCAACCTTCTGTCGGAGACGTAAATATACACAGATAATAATTTATGCACCACCTATTTTTCAGAAAGTCCTAAATGCGATATAAATATGAGATGTAATTAAATAATACACATTCAATTTGAAAATGTGTGAATAGGCTTACACATAGAAAATTTGAGAAAATAAGTAGCTAGCACTTGAATGCAGAATGTGACTTATATAAGGACTCTAAGTACAAATGATGCAGATAAAAGACACTGAAAACATCAGCTCTGCTACTGGTAGTGGGAACTGAAATAGCAAATACATGAAAATAAAATCATCTGTTGATTCAGTGAAGATTGCACCCCTGGAAAATACATTGTATATATTGAAACTATACAGAGTATTTTATTAATGTGGTAATGGAATGGGGTGCTAGACAAAGCAAACTCCCAAAGCCAGTTTGTTCAAATCACATGAATATTTATTAGGCATTTCTGAAGCCAGAAAATAAAACAGTCCTTTGGACTGACAAACACCTGGCTTCCGGCACAGTCCTTTACAGATTGTATGCAGTGTCATGCAATAATTGTGAAACCTCACAACTGCATATATTCCTCTAAGATGGCACCTAGAAAACAGTAAGAGCACCCTGATAATGAGTTCCATGTGAGATAGTATATAATGATCACAAGCCTTTCTTTTTCTTTTATTTCTGTAGAGAAGAACTCTGACCCTAAGTATCGCCATTCTTATGTACCATTTTGTATAACATGACATGCTTGTTAAATCACTTAGTGTTTTCTTGTCATGCGCTCAGAACTTATTTGTAAATGTGAACTATCGTGGTCTTCTCATGGGAGTTTTAAACATAATCACCTCACTAGTCTCATAATTAAAAGTAATGGGATTACTGATTAATTGGAGAGCTGCATGTGTTACCTCAATAGTAGTTGTCAAAGTGATCTCCCCACCTTATACTGGGAAAGCAAAATCAAGAGAACAGCTGCATATAGCCATGACCTGGTATTTTCTATTTGCATTTTATTTTATTTTATTTTATTTTATTTATATTTAATTAAGCTTGTAGAGACAGGATCTCCCAACTGTCCATGGCTGCCCTGGAACTCCCTATGTAGAACAGGATGGCCTTTAAATCAAAGAGATCCACCTGCCTCTGCCTCCAGCTGCTGGAGAGAAAGGTATGTACCACCAGACCCACCCTTATAACATTTTTAAAGAAAGAAAGATGGTGTTGGTTGTTACTGTAGTTTTAATTGGAATATGCCTGGTGAATAAGGATCTAATAAATGTGTTTGTGTAAATGTTGCTCCCTTCTGTATTTTCTCATATACAATTTCTTTTCAAGATATGCCTCACTTTAACATGGTTGTTTACTACTTATTGTAAACTAATAATCACTTCATATAGTCTAAACAAAAACTTGTTGAAAACATTTCTAGAAATAATTGTCCCAATAATTGTCCCAGTCAGTATCACATGTGTATCTCATGTTTTAGCTTTTTTTTGGCAATAGTATGTATTTAAGGTACAGAGCATGCTGCTCTTATATGCATGCTGTGACTTCATGCCATTTTTCCCTTCTGTTTTCAGCGAATTCCCTTTAGTAAAATAGTTCTCTAGATTCGAGCCTGTACCTTTAATGGTAGCATCCCTTTAATTTTAGGGTTGGACAATATTCTAATATCTATAATATTTTAAGTATGTATTTCTCAATAGACATTTAGGCTACTTTCATATTTTATCTGTAGTGTCTATGTATATCATTAATATGGAAATGGACATACCTTTACAAAGCGTGAATTTTGCTTACATTCAATATAGATATAAAACTAAAGTTCTGGTTTGCAATATGATTGCACTTTCATGTTTGAAAGTTCAGTATTCTCTTCATAAAATCTATACCTTATTATTTTTTCCATCAACTCTATACAAGAATTCTCTTGTGTCCTTATTTTCTCAAGTACTTTTTCCTTTCCATAATCTTGACAGATATCACATAATAGTTCACTATGATTATAACTTACATTACATGTTTAATACATCTTTTGTGTGTTTGAATGTCTAAATATATTCTACTAGAGGCATTCTTCCTCACTGTTACAGCAGGTTTATGTTTCCATACATTTCAAATACTTTCTATCCTGATAAAATTATCTAATTTTGCATACTGTCTTGTCTTTTCACAATACCACTTAACATCATATCAATAATATTAAGTTCTGTTTAAATTTCCTGCCTTTGTTTTCTGTTTGTCTTTTTGTTGAGTTCTATTAATGTGCTAATATTTTTTCTCTTATTACATACCTGACAGATTTTCATAATGATAAACATATTGATATGTTCTATAATGACTGAATAAAATAAATTTTACATCTTGGACTTTACCCATTTTCTTTTGTGCTCTGTGGTTGATGGGGAAGTGACTCTATCTGAGAGTTGAGCTGCATTTGATGGTGGATAGTTATATTGTTATGATCAGTGTTCAATAGGTTTCATATTTCTATAGAATGTCTATGGTTTAGGGTCTGGGCTACTTTGCCCAACTTCTTTCTGCTTTTTATATATGTCTTTCATCACATTTCATTCATACTGAATGTCGAGGTTAGTACACCATTAAACCCATTCAAAGCCCTGCTTAGCACATTGAAGTAAGCTTACTCTAAAATGGAATAGCTCTGCAACATGGCTTCATTTAACCCTACCTGTGCAATTTCAATCAAATAGAATGTGGGGAAAAAAAGACGTTCTTGTAATATCTGGTTACTAAGAGTATAATAAGTGTGTACCTGAATGTGCAGATTAAAGGGCAACCGTTCTCTTTAGAGGAATACCTTGCTCAGCTTAGATATAGTAGGGAGGGCCTTGGATCATCCCAAAACAATGTGCCTTACCCTCTCTGAAGAGTGGATGGGGGGTGTAGTGGGGGGAAAGATGGAGGGAATTGGAGGAGGGGAGGGAGTAAAAACTGGGATTGGTATATAAAATGAAAAAAAAGATTGTTTTCTTTTAAAAAATAAAAATGTCCTACATGACAGAAGTGTTTGACTCACAGTTTGAAGGTGCAGTCAGTTTATCATGGCAGCGAAGAAATGGTCTCAGGTGGGTAAAACAAGTACCCATTCTGTCTGTAGTACAAAACAGACAGGAAAACTCTGAGGCTCAATTTGCTCTTTCCTTTTTATTTACTCTGGGACTGCAGTCCATGTGATGGGAGGAGGGGAGGAAGTAGAAATTTTGAACGTTATTATTTATGAAGCAATTAAAAAGATGAAGTTTGAATTTTGAGTGCTATGTTCACGAAAGCTTTAGATATTGTTATTCATGTACATGCATGCTCATAATTCAGTGCCACATGTTAAACAATAAAAAAAAGAATTCTAAACCCCATCAAGTTGGAAAAATGACTACTCATCACAAGAAGATATCTTTTTGAGCCCAAGTCAATGGCATCTCATTCCTCTAATATTATTCCATGAACAAAGTGTTGTATATATGAAAAGTAAATTTAATTTGTAATAGGGAACCCTAGACTCAGGAAGCAGATGAAACAACCAAAAAAATAGCACACAACAGATTCTTTAATGATTTGTATATGTTCATTGTCCATCCTTTTTTATTAAAAATAAAGAAAAGCCTTATTGGGGATTGTTAGCCTTTCTTTCTTGGTTTTTATTTGTATTTTATGAAATTGGTGTTCGGCGATACATGCAGTATGTCTTGTGAGGATGTCAGATACCTTAGAACTGAAATTTTAAACAGTTGTGAGCTGCCACATGGGAGCTGGAACTTGAACCCAGGTTCTCTGGAAGAGCAGCCAGTACTCCAAACCACTAAGCCATTTCACCAGCCCTTTATCCATTCTTCAGTTGAAAAAAAAATATAAGTTGTTTCCAATACCTACTTATTATGACTACACCAACACTGAACAAGGTTGAGCAAGTGTCCTTGTGCTATGATTGAGAATTCTTTTCATATAGCTGGGTCTTGGAATAGATCAATTTCCTATTTCTGAGAAACCACCATATTGATACCCAAAGTGTTTGTACAGACTTGCACACTAACCATCAGTGAAGTGTTCCCCTTGTTCCACATTCTTTCCAGCAAGAGCTGTCCCATGTGTTTTTGATCTTACACATTCTGAAAGGCATAAGATGGACTCTCAGAGTACCTTTGTTTTGCATTTCCTTGATGGCTAAGAACGTTTAACAGTTCTTAATGTTTCTTGGCCATTTGAGGGGAGATTCTTGTGTTGAGAAATCTATGTTTAGATCTGTATCACATTTTTAATTGGATTTTGCTTTGTTTTTTAATGTATAATTCCTTAAGTTCCTTATATATATTAGAAATCAGCCCTCTGTTCAATGTGGAGTTGGTGAAGATCTTTTACCATTCTGTAGGCTGCTGTTTTGCCCTGTTGTACTAATTGTTTTCAATAATAACAAACTGTATTTCAGTGACTGACCGTAGAATTTCACATGAAAAGCTGGGTTTTTCCAATCAAAGCCAAGAGGTACTTCAGGCTTCTTTGCTAATGCTATGTTGCTCATCTGGTAGAGTACTTGGCTAGTATGCAGGGAGCCCTCGATTTGAATCTCATATACTACATAAGCTCTGTGTTACCTGCAATCAATGCACTCAAGAGGAGAGACAGGGATATAAGAATTTCAGGGCCATCCTCTCTTGCTTCACTACTTATGAAGTTTGAGACTTTTTCAGGATATGTGAAACCCTATTTCAAAGAAGGAAAAATGCCCTCTTAGGTCCACAACATCTGCCCATGGAATGGGCATTTGATTGAGAGAAAAGAACCATTTGCATTATGTTTCTTATACTTAGAAAAATGTACTTAAGGTAAAGATGACCCTAAATATCATTGGGTGATTGCCCAGGACTCTGTGAGATTACACATTTGACCTCTAAATGAAGAGTAGACATATAACATTTGGCCTTCAGCCTCTTCTTTATAGCACCCAAGTCTCATCATTTTTTCCTGCTAATTTAACTCCTTCAAAGCTCTTCCAACCTTCCAATACTGAAAATAAATCACTTCCCTAAGACTCAGGAATGATCACTATCTGACCTCACTCTGGAGAGTTTTTCATCCTTTTCTACACAAAGTCTAGGTTGTACTTCAAATGTTCTGGGATAAGCAGTCATACATAGGGAAAATATATTTTCAAATGTTACCCTCTTCTCTGCAAAATTTCTGTATTTGTTTCTCAAATGTCAGCTGGATCTTCAAATTATCTAGGAAGCACCCTGCTCTCTCCATTGTACCTAGTTTTCTATCCACTAAAATAAGACCGAGTATAACATAATCTATTTCACCATTTGCCATGCTGTGTTTAATATCTATATTCTTCTAATGTGGGAACTGCATCTTATTTTAATTATCTGGCTTTGTAGAATTAACTGTCATACATGAATAGTTTCATAGATGCTAAAAATGAACAAATAAAAAGGGACTAGCACATTGCCTAAAACTCTAAATATATAAAAATGGATCAATATCTCTTCATACAGTTCATAATGACAGTAATCAAAGGCATCTGAAGCATTATATGTTCTATTTTGTAGGAATGTCCTAGATATTAAATATAAGCATATTACATTCTAAAATATTGGCTCATTTGTGAAAAAAATTCTGAGTTGCCACCTCTTTTCTTATCTATTGTATTGTCCTGACAAAGGTAAAAGCAACGTAATTTCCTACCATCTTAATATTTTCAAATTTAGACACTTGTCTAGTCCTTATGAAGAAAGTGTCTGGGAATGTAGAGCCTTCTTTTAAGTGGCTTAGCTCCGTTTTTTGAGTGTTTGCTTATTATGCTTGACGCCTTGGGTTTTATCTCCAGAGTCACATAAAGAGCGTGCAGTTCTGCACAACTGAACACACAGCACTGGGGAAGAGGCCCAAGGTTCAGTCACCCTCTAACTCTGGGCTACATAGCAAGGGAATGATTCCCTTAAAAAAAAAAAAAGCTGAGGTATTGAAGGGAGGCTGCTGTTTGTTTCTGTCTTCTCGGCAGCTCAGAGCTGAAATAACCACACAGATACTGTATTAATTAAATGACTGTTTAACCCATTAGCTCTAGCTTCTTTTTTTATTGATTTTTATTGAGCTCTACAGTTTTCTCTGCTCCCCTCCCTGCCTCTCCCCTCCCCTTCAACCTTTCCCCCAATCCCCATGCTCCCAATTTACTCATGAGATATTGTCTTTTTCTACTTCACGTATAGATTAGATCTATGTAAGTCTCTCTTAGGATCCTCATTGATGTCTAAGTTCTCTGGGACTGTGGTGGTTTTCTTTGCTTTATGTTTAAAATACACTATGAGTGAGTACATGTGATAATTGTCTTTCTGTGTCTGGGTTACCTCACTCAAAATAATGTTTTCTAGCTTCTAATTGCTAACTCTTACATATTAATTTAACCCATTTCCAGTAATCTATGTATTGCCATGTGGCTGTGGCTTACTGGGTTAAGTTCCTTCTGGCTCTGGTGGAGCTACATGGCTTCTCTCCAACTCCATCTTTTTTTCTCCCGGCATTCAGTTTAGTTTTCCCCTCCTAGCTCTGTTCCCCTATAGCTCTGCTATAGGCCCAAAGCAGTTCCTTTATTAACCAATGATATTCACAGTATACAGAGGGGAATCCCATATCATTGAAGAAAAAAAAACCAAGTAAATAAAAATTAAAAAGATATTTGAGGCAGTAAATAATATTGGGACAAAACTGAAGTTTAATGGGTTACTGTGGAAATGTTAACCATCATGTCCACATAAAGAAATCATGTGTACACAGTGTACCTCATAGAACCCATTTATGTGAGGGTCTCAAATACTTGTAGTAGTAAAATTAGTTTTTTCAAAAGTCTGGGGTATGGTCTTGCCCAAAGGATAGACACTTTATTTGATGAGGACTATTTCTTCCCCACAGTGCTGCTATGACATATTACCAGTCAAAATTCATAGCTATCAAAAGCCCAAAGTTCAGCTAATTCGGGCTATTTTTGAGCCTCAGGCCAGTGAGAGAGACACTGTCTCAAAGACACAAAGGTATCCTGAACAATGATTCTCAAAATTGACTTTTGGCTTTCACACACATAAGCTGTAGTGTACACACAAGAGATTTTAAGTAAAGCTTTGAGCCACAAGACCCTTCTCCTGTCTGAGAGATCCAAATCTTTAATCTAAAGATATTTTCAGAAGGGCTAAAAGTTTATTAACAATTTACTATGTTTCCTTGAAAAAGCTTAATAAATAAAATGTTGGTTTACATCATACTATTTTACAGTGCATTTTCTTTCTTCATTGTCGTATCTTTTCCCATGTAATTTTTCTATTATTTTCTTGCATGTACATACCTGTTTATCACAAACACATAGATTATGCCAGAAATAAATACTCCAAATAAAGGCTTGTTTCAATTAGCAAATACAAAAAAGAAAAAAAAACTATTCAAAAGGAAAGAGAGAGAATAAATATCAAACACACGCACACAAACCCACATTGCCAATAAGCTTGTATTAAAGTTCAAAGTAGTACTTGGCTTAGTGTACATTAAAAGTATAGTTTGGTTTCATTCTATGATTCTAAAGTAGCTAATGATTGCTTTACAATCATTTTAAGACCACTTTCCCTGTCACACATTTAGAGTGTCAATTAAATTAAGGGTACCTGTATTTGAATTGCCCCTTTTTTTTAATAAAGAGGGCTTGATCCTATAAAGTAATGCAATTCTATTCTAAAAGTATGCATATCATTGATATTTGTCTCTTAATCATACGAAAATGCTAAGTATTTACTTAAAAGTTGTTTGTTTTCAAAGTCTTGTCCATAGACAGAAAGCCATAGACAATAGAGGACTGCTGAGAGGTGGAAAACACTTCCCTCCAGGGATGAGTCCCTTTAAGGTAGTCTAATGCCAAGTGGTCAGCCCTAAACATATGCACATATTAGCAACTCTAGATGGATAGTCACTTTTATGTTTGGGGGTGAGCTTGTCTGGTGGTGAGGGGGTGTACAGTATACAGGAGAAAAGTTTATAAGTCTGAGAGGAGGTGTAGGAGAACTGGTGAATTCTAAGGGATGAAGGGATACATAGAAATGGTAAGTTGCTCATTATTAGATTTTACTGCAGGATTGTTATGAAACTATTGGTTAGTTTTATCTTTTGCTTGAAATTGGAGAGTGATTTATTGTTGCTCATTCTAACTTAATATTAATGATATTCCCAGTTAAGTACATTTCTAAATAATTATTATCTGTAGTAGCATATAGAAATAGAAATAATACAAAAAATTTGTATCTGACTTAAAAAAATATGTATGATGAGGTTAAGAAAGTTTTGAGTGCATTGAGAATCTAGAGATGACCCCTCTTGGCAACAGAACACATTTTTGGTGTTATTTCAAATATTATTATGTATAAAATATCCTGAGGAAGATTGTGTTAAAGCAATCATATGCTGAGTTTGAATTACAACTGTATCGTAATCTCTTTAAACATCAGATGGGGGTCACAGAAAATTAGATTTGTTCACACTTACACAGACACCAACTCTGTGAATCTTAGAATCAAGAGTGCATTTTTTTGCAAGGCATTCAGTCCTGTTTCTAAATCTGTATTATTTATTTGAGTGACATCAATGGACCTTTGCTTTGTTCTCTGCTGCATCCATAGCAACATAAGGCACTGACTTTTATTTTGATGAGCTAAACCTCTGCCTTGTTTCATACAATCTTGACCTTTGCTCACCTAATCATAGTGACTTACCAAATTCTTCTTGGCTGTCCCTTCATTGACTTATGGTATAAATTAAAAGGACACTCTTCTATAACCCAGTGAATCAAGATATATTGAGGCTCAAAATGTCCAAAGAGTATGAAATAGAACTACTTAAGTTTAGGCATTGAAAGGTCATGAAACTACAAATTTAAAGCAAAAGTCAAAAATTTAGAAATAGATTTACTGTGAAAATTGATAGCATCAGAGATAATAGACTATTAACATTATGTTTGCATCTTTTAAATTAATGGAACAAAATTGTGACATGCTGTAGATATTTCAATATCTAATACATTTTCCCAGAAAATGACTCAATTTGAATATAATTAATTTCTGTGGCTTTGTTTTCTAAAAGAGTTATTTTTCTATGCTTCTATTTTAATTTACTATTTTAAGAACTTTTAGGTTTTCAGTCATGCAGTTCACGTTGCTGATTTTATGGTATAATGTAATTGATTCATACAAAAGCTGAAGATTCTATTTTTTAACTTGTGGTGGTGTGTATAAACTTTGCAGGGTTGTTATAAACTGGGTCTCATACTTTTTACGTTGTCTAAGCTTCAAATTACCTATTTAAATTCACATTTTATAAGAAAGTTATTATTTGAAATTAATAGTGAAAAAGTCCAAAATTCTGTTCTTTCTTTTTTATTACATTATATTTTATTATCTAAAACAAATTTTAAATATAACTATATTTTGATCATCTTCTTTTTCTCCCCCAAGTTTTTCCAATCTCTTTCCCTGTACCTACCAATTATTTTAAGGGTTTTTTTTTTGAAAAACAAATTCAATACAATAAAATCCAAGACAAGAAAGCAAAATAGAATCAAAAAACAAACAAAACCAATAAACAAATCTCACCAAATTGTAACCAAATAAAATCTCTCTCTCTCTATCTCTCTCTCACACACACAAAGATGATAAATAGATAGATAGATGATAGATAGATAGATAGATACATAGATAGATAGATAGATA
>LOEQ01009526.1:76322-87566 GCA_001685075.1 Bramus lutescens
CTGGGCTGGACGAAAAGCAGGGCCCGCTCCCCTTTCACTCTATTACTACAAAATCCTTTCTCAAAAAAATGTGTAAAATATGTGGGATTGAAAGCAAACAAAGAAAAAAAAGTACTTATAATTCTGAGAATATTTCAATGGTCTTTGAAAACTTTTCTACTCACTCCTCTGCTTAGAAAATCCCTCTTGCCACTCACCCAAAATAGATAATCTTCCACATAAACTATGGTGACTCCATTTTTTAGAACTGCTTTTAGCCCGTAGCCCTTAATTTGTATCTTCAAAGTGCCTTTAAACTTGGGAGGTTCCATCTGGTCATTCTTCCCTGTTGATATTTTCTGGAAAAAATGGTAACATTTGGCATTTTTAATAGTCACAAAGACTCTTTCTTCTCTACCGCATGCTATTCTTTAATTTTTTTATACAATAAATTCTGATCATAAATTTCTCCCCACCAAACTCTTCTAAGATCATCCCACTTGCCCACTCACCCAATTCCACACCCTTTCTTTCTTTCTTTAGAAAACAAATAAAAGCAGGTAGACAGACAAAACACACAAATAACAACAAAGCACGGTGCCAGCGTAGTAATGCATACAATTCAATTATCTGGTCTGCCCAGCCAGTCCCAGGACAGCAAAAACTACATAACAGAGACCCAGTCTCAAAAAATAAAAATAAAAATAAAAATAAAAATATTAAAAGTCCAAAGAATCCATATGCTTTCAGTGACACATACACACACATGCAAAACCCCTATAAAAAACACAAAATCCAGGGGGAGAAAGAGGATGCTAAGCCGGCTGCAGGAACTCTGCAAGGATGAGGAAACGCTGCTGTGTCTGAAGGCAGTCTTGCACGACCAACTGAACCGCCTCAAGGTTGAAGAACTGGCCCTTCAATCCTTGATAAGTTCCCGAAGATAGACTGAAACGCTGTCTTCTCGGCCTGCGCCTAAACAGTTGTGTGATATGTCGTTGCATGTCGACATTGAAGCATCACTCAATCAAACCACACGGAAGAATCTGATTCGTAAGGGGGGCAAGAGCTTGGGTTAGTTTTTCAAGCTGAATTTCTAAGTCATAGACACTTGCCTTGGGTACCGAGACTATGTAAAAAAGTATACACTGTGTACGGGAGAGGCTCTTTTAGTAAAGTATTTACCATATAAATATGAAAACATGAGTTTCGATCCCCAAATCTATGTAAAAAGCTGGGCACAGTGTTGCATGCTTGTAACCTCAACACTGAGGAGAGGGAGACCTGAAGCTGTCTGGCTGGCCAGTGAGCTTCGGGTTCATCAAGAGACCCTGTCTTTTAAGAAAGAAAAACCAGTGATCCTGGGCATGGAGGTGTACACCTTTAGTCCCAGAACTCACTGGAGGGGTTTAGAATAATGCTAGCATACAGCAAGCTACAAAAAAAAATTCCTGCTCTAATATATGAAACAATTCAAGGTCAGCTTCACCCCTGGACAGCTGGGAAGAAAGCAGATAATATTTGGTTTTTATCTAAAAGATGTTTACTAGAAAATAAGGAGTTTTAGTGAGCTTTGGCATATACATTCCTGTAATCCCAGGCTTTGAGATTCTCTAGCAGGCATGATTACACACTGTGAGGCCTGTCTGGAATATAATGAAAACCAAATACAATGCAAGGTTAACACAGTGCATGGGTTAATCTCTAGAGCATTATGCTATGAGAAATAAACAGTCATTCTATCCCTCAAAAAAAAAAACAAAACAAAACACAAAATCCAAAACCACACCATATAACAAAATATATAAGCAAAAGCTCAAAAGGACCAATAGCAAACAAATAAAGGGGAAAAAAAGACTACAAAGGTATCATTGAGTTTGTTTTATGCTGGACATTGAGTTTGTCTTATACTCTGCCACATTCTTCTGCTAGCAGAAAGACGTTGTTTGTGTTGCATAAGTTAATCAACTGATTGCTTCTGTCTTATTGAAGAAGGCAATGCGAAGAGATCTGTCACTAATGGGGCAACTCCTCACTGCTCTTCCTACCAGTGTAGTAAAATTATGTTTTTGCTGACTCCTTCAATAATATGGAAAACTTCTGGGGACTTGTACGTGGTTAAATACTTTTCTTACACTTGCATATGTTTATAATCAATGTATTTAAATAAAGTAGGTTTTAGATAACATGTTTCAAAACAAAGAGAAAGGGACATATCACTGACAAGTGACCAGTTAAATGTAAAATATAAGAAATAAGACAAAATGAGTGAGTAGAGTTTATAAGATTTCTATATTCTTAAAATGATTTTGAATAGCTTTATTATTTTGTTTGCTTTGATTCTTTTCTTTAAAACAAGGGTATGAAAGCAAGATTGGTAGAATTCTTATTCCTAGTACAGGCAATTGGGTTCTATAACCAATACATATCTGAATGCATGGGAGAGATGGATATTATATCCTATTCAGAAGGAAGACTTCTAAGTCTAGAATACTCTGGGCCACAGGTGAGCTGAAACTCTTTCCTAAAGAATATAACAAGGATGGGAGTGGAGAGGAGGCTCAGTATTCAACATCATTGCAAGTTAAGGTTGAGATCCCAAAGTCAGATTGTTAGAATTCATGAAAAATTATGAGAGTGCCTCCACACACCTGTAACCCTTGCACTTGGGGGTAAAAACAGGAGGATAAATGGGGCTGACTGATTAACCAGGCTAGTAGAGGTATTGAGTGACAAGTTCAGTGAGGGCCCTTGTTTCAACAAACAAAATAATGAAGAAATGATTGAAGAAGGCATTCCAATTATGGTTTAGGCCCCACACCCACCACATAGAAGAGTAAACATGGAAACACCACACACACACACACGCACACTCACACGCACACATGCACATGCACACGCACATGCACACGCACACACACACATGCGCACACACGCACATACACACACATGCACACACACGCACGCACTCATACACGCACGCACACGCACACGCACGCACATACACACATGCACACACACATACACACGCACGCACACACACATGCACACACACACGCACACATGCACACATACACCAGGACAAAAGGCTCTCCTGCTTCAGCAATCTGTAGGAAAGTGTGAAACTAGGAAGACAGCAGAAGAGTTTCCCGTTGCATATGTAGGTTTTGAAGTATCACATGACACAAGCCGGGGATCTTTTAACGGGTTTGGTTCTTGATCCCTTCGTTTACTTGCTCATTCTTCCATTAGTTTCTCATATGCAAATAATAGGATTAAAGGAGACTAAGAGCTGCCCCATTCCCTACACGGTTTTCTAATAATCTAAAAGACACAGTATAATGAGTTAAATGAACTATTGAAATTCAGTTTCTTCACAGTAAATTTTGTAGCAGAAATCATTCTACCATTTGCACCATAATTTAAAACTGAACTCCATATGTCTCCAAAAGAGAAGGGTTTATAAAGAAACTTTGAGCAAAAGTATTAATGGCACCCACATACCAAAAATAAAACCATAAAATAAAAATAAAATTTATTTTAAAATTTCACTAAGCTACTGAATTTACATGTCCTATTTTATGACTCTTACAAAATGGACTATTTGACAAAGATCATATTTGTAAGTGAGAGCTTAACTTCTTTCAACAATAGTGTAGAATACCTGTGGGTAAAATCATGCCACATGCTGATTGTTGTATTTTTAATAGAAAACATGTTTAATGCAGTCTATCCTTGTAGCTGCTCATATAACTATATGCACAATATCATAACATCACATAATGAAACTAATTGTTAAAATAAAATTTAAATTCTTAAACCAGTAGATTTCCTTAATAAAATAACTTCTCTGGCTAGAATAATAATTGAGTTGCTTTAAAAAACTAATTTTTTCTGAGAACTGGTTCACAGGACACTGCTGATTTCATCTTAAATGTCATCTACAAATTCAGATTTTGAATGCTTGTTCCCCACTAGATGGCACTGCTCTGTGTGACACACACACACACACACACACACACACTGTGTTTGTGTGTGTGTGTCTGTGTGTGTGTGTCTGTGTGTGTGTGTTTAAGGCATGGGGTGGTTTGGCTGTGAAACTCATCTGGTGGAAGTCACCATAGGCATGCTATGAAGGTTACAGCTGGATTCTGGAACCTTCCTGTCACCCTCTAGCTCCCAGCCTGTGATGATATGAACAATGTCTGCGCATATGCTCTACCACACCTTCCCTGCCCTGGACTGGACTGAATCTTTCTGAAACTATGAGCCAAAAGAGTGTTTCTTCCCTTATGTCTCTTCTTTCGCACACTCTGTCACAGCATGCAGAAGTTACCAACACAGAATCCCAGGGCCCTTAGTTCCACAGAATCAAAAACCAAAGCCTTCTACAATTGCAATGCTGCAAGAAGACACTTCGAAGAAGGCAACTGCAGCTCTCCCTTAATATCCCAGGGTACTCCTGAATCTCATCTTGCTCTAAATGAAATAGACTCTCCCTATATACCTAACCTAGTAAACTCTCAGATTAACATTGTATTAGTCATCAAAGCCATCAAACAAAATAGAAACTCAGTCACATCAAATATAAACGCTGTTCAGAATTACATATTAGGATAACTAGATGAAAAACAAGCTGCTTGCTTCTCATGGACGCTATAGAACTCAATTCTCTAAAATATTCCTTTTTAAACCATAAAATATATGATAATGTGTGGCATTGTTGAATTATTATTCTGCTGCTGATCTTTCTGATATTGGTACTATATTTTGGGGAAAGATATATGACTAGTTTCTTTTGTGAATGCTTTTTCACATGATGCAGAGCATCAGTTACGAAGCTCCCTGCAGAGCTGCGTAAAGATTCCAGATTACAATAGTGAAAAAGCCAATATGGTTAAGTTTAGCAGTAGATAGTACTAAGCTATATTAAGATCTGCTATTCTGAGCAGGTATGGCCTGTGTCCGGTTCAAGTTTCCTCCTTCTTTCTAGCATAGGATGAGGAACCTGACAAAAGGCCACATGCAAATGACTCATCCTTTCAAATGTAAAGCTGAAGTCACAAGTCTTTTCTGTTCATATCTCATTGGTAAATTTGCTAAATGCCACAGCATGATAGGTGTTTCAAAAGATTGACTTTGCCGGTCTGCATACAGCTCTGATTAGGAAAGAAACAACAGCTCTTAGACAGTGTGATGATGGTCCATCTTTTTTAACAACTTAATTGGATTACCATGTAGAGATTACTGAAGTACATCTCTGCATGTGAGGGCACCTCCAATGCTGATTACATTGCTATGACTTGGATGTAATGAATGCATTAAGTATTTGATGGATTATGTAGATGATGGCATCATTAGAACATGGTAAATAGTAGGAGATGGGACATTTGGAAGAAAAACAGGAAGCAAGTCCTGAGGGGCCAACTCTTGCTGTATGCTTCCTCTCCGTTAGTAAGTGAAGAAGCTTTTCCAATGTATACTCGAGCTATGATAATATTTTGACCTGATTCACTGCCAGAACTAAATATATCTTTTCTCTCTTTGTTCCATTTTAGTACAGTGATTTTAAAAAGTAACAAATAGAGAAAGCATCTAGTACAGTGACATAGAAAAGAACAATTGTTAAATCTTAGCTAGTGGGGCCTAGAGCTCAGTGGAAGAGCACAACTCACATATGTGAGGCTTTGGATTCAATCCTCAGTCTCTATCTGTCTGTCTATCTCATCGCTCTCACACACATGCACAGTCACGTTCATATGTGCATTGTGCATGTGCTATGTCATAGTCAGAGATTATAAAATAACACACAAATTAGCAGCTAAAGACTCTGGCCTTGTTCAACAATAACTTCAGTTTCAATATTAACAAAACAATGCAGTTTTCCCTTATTTTAACCAAATATTGAAAATCCATAGAGATGATTTAAAAAACTCTAAGACAAACTCATGGACAATACTAGGCTAGTTTTTCTTCCTAACCAACTGAAGATTCCAATGAATGGTAAAAATATATTGGAATAGACAAGTCTCCTGAGACATGAATTTGGATGCAGATTTAAATGGTATTTATTAAGGCTCCATTGATCGTATCTTTCTAAAGCTGAGTACAAGCATGTTGCTGGCAGCAGGCTGCCACTTACTCCTTGTCTTGGTAGATGACTTCTATTGCTTTTCTCTACAGATTTATCAATCTTTAAAGAAAAAATATCAAAGAACTTGAACTCATTTATGGTGAGTTTGGTTGCTACAGGGCACATAAACCTGAAAGACATCAGACATTATAGAATTTATACCAATTTCTGTGTCATCCAATGCTGGTGGTAATTTTAGAATATATTATAATATGTAATCATATAAGAAAGAATTTAGAGTGCTATTTGCACACTGCAATGCAACATAGCATATTGTGTTTCATGCTAACATTACCTTATTAGCATGTGAATTCTTTTGAATGATTAGTTCATAGCACTGTATCAGATAAAGCTTATTTTATAATTAATTTTCCCTCTGTCTGGGTTTTTGCAATGTTTGATCTGTTTGCCCATTGAGCTTGGAGCTGTGTTATTGTTCATCATTTGCTTGTTCTTGGACAGGATCCATTATGACATCTAAACGAAACCTCAACTCTCAATCCTCCTGCCTCCGTCACTTGAATTGAGAGATTACATGTCTGAGTCACACACAAGCCCCATGCTTCAGTCTTTCTTAAATTCTCATCTTATCCCTGACATTATTTGACATATAGGGCACACTATATTTAGCAAATACTTGATCATGACCAGGCTTGTTTGATGGCTATTTTCTGCTGGAGTAAAATTATTTGGGAGTCTGGTATATTATCTCATAGTCAGTAATAATAAATAAATTAGATATCTGTAATAAGGCAATTCAAATATGGAAAACCCTAATTGAAAACTCAAAACTACTCGTAGCTTCCTTGAGACTTGGCTTATCAGAAACTGAGCTGTGGTTGTTCTAGTCCACAGAGACTCTGAAGACAAATTGGCTCATGGTATCATTCAGGTAAACAACTGAAAAATTGCACATTTATTGACTTTAGTTGTACAAGACTATTGACTGAACACAATCTGTTGGAACTTGAACAAATTGGGTTTTGAATTTCATGCAGTTTAACTTTGGCATATTCACCAAAATGTGTGAGTTTTAAGGTTATTGATGCTTGTTTTGGAAAAAATTTAAAATTTCCCTATTTAAATTAGTTTGGAGAGATTATATTAAATCAAGTTGAACAAACTCCAGCAAAGCAGTTGCTCTCAGAGTTCTAATAATGTGTGTTGGGACTCTCCAAGATAATATAGCGAGTGGAATTCCCCTTCTTAATTCTGCAATAACTCTCAGGACTTTTGTTCTTTGGATCAACCTTAGAAATCTCCATGTCAGTAGCAGTCCGCACTAATTCCAATATTCTTCAGAAGAATCTTGTGGGAGACAGAAATGAATAAGAGATAAGAATAAAACACCAATTTTTTCTCAATGAGTTTACATACAATAATCTACTTTTATTATTTTGAGGTTTAAACTTCTTATTCTAATTTTAATTGTCATTTTGAAAATAAAATTCTTTCAAAGTCTCCATATTTTTCTTAACTTTCCATTCATTGTTTTCTTATAGAGAAATCAGCGTTAAAGTACTGTAATGCAGAGAGTAGTATTCCCCTTCATTATCATACACTTTTGTGTTATAATAATTACAGAATAGTGTAGCCAATAAAATTGGATCATAGTAATCATAGTATCTGGCAATAAGCGATAGAACAATAAGTTGTTTTGCCATGAATTATATTCATTTAGACAAACAAGAAACCAGGACAGCTATGTGTTTTTTTTTTTGCTGCAGGAAGGCTGATGTCCTCTAGTAGTCTGCCAAGGACACAGAGTGCACCTGGGCAAAACAATGGATCTGAAGCCAGTCGCTACCTGCTAGGCACCCACTATATACTGAGCTCACAAAGACCATTCCAATGGACTTAGAAAGTAGAAATCACAGTAAGCAAATGAAAGCTTATCTAAAGGTAACAATTAACTGTTCTGGAATAAAACAACTATAATCTGCCACAGAGTAGAGTGTAAGAATTCTGACAATTCTGTAGAATAAAAAGGACCTTTGCCCAACACTTTATATGTTGGTCATCACCTGCAAGGTGCTGTCATCACAAAGACGTTGAAAAGATTATTTTTCAAGCTATAAATCAATGGCATGGAATCCTCTTCTCTTCAGTGAAAGGTTAGAAGAAGGCATAGATAAAATTACACAGTTCCTTGACGAAAAGCTTTCAAATTTCTTCTCTAAATCAGCCCCATGCTCTCATAATATCTACAATTACAAAGAGATAGGACAGCTTTAATAGCTTCATGTTGGGGGAAAAACAGCAACCCAAAAAGCACATGTCAATTCTTGTCTTCTTTGATATTTTAGTGCTAAACTGTGCTCCTTGTGTGTAGGAGGGAGGTCGCTTGTTCATCCTTGCTGCCTAGAACCAAAATAATCACACAGAAACTATATCATTTAAAAAAATGCTTGGCTCATTAGCTCTAGCTTCTTATTGGATAACACTTATATCTTAATTTAACCCATTTCTAGTAATCCATGTATTGCCATGTGGCTGTGGCTTAGCTGCTAAAGTTCTATCTGGCTCCCATGGGTCTACATAGCTTCTCTCTGACTCGACCTCATTTCTCCCAGCATTCAGTTTAGTTTTCCCCACCTAGTTCTGTTTTCCTATAGCTCTGCTATTGGCCCAAAGCAGCTTCTTTATTCATTAACCAATAAAAGCAACACATAGACAGAAGGACCTCCCACAAAACTGGAGAATACAATTTCTTCTAGCTTTCCTATGCTTTCCTCCTCAATATTATGCTCTCTGTATTTTGGTCTCCATATGTAGAATGTTGAAGTAGTTATACTTTTTGTTATTATTCACATAGTATTTCTCCTCTTGTGGAGTCTACATATATTGTGGATGCAGAATGCTCATTTCTATTCTCTAGTCTCAACCTTATTACCTCCACAAGCAAATGATCTAATTTATTGTGGATCCATTGAAATGCTGTAATAGTTTGAGCCCTTCATATTTTCATTTAGTTAATTAATATTTATTTCACACATTGCATTTCCTTTTTTATTTTACTAGCTCTTTGTGATCCCTTTAATTAGTTCTATGTACTTACTGCATGATGTACCTGTCAGTTTTGATGAACTTGTACTATAAAAGGAAATGCCCCCTGAATACTAATAACTTATTGAAATGAAGTTGGAGCTCTAATCTGTAATGGGTGTTGTCTCTGCCACTACTGCATCTCTGCTTCACTTTAGATTCCTATGGAACGAAGAACCTTGCCAAATCTCTGAGAAAGACATTTATGTTACTGAAAAAATATTCAAAAGAACTGTGATGAATATCTTAAAGTTATAATCTAGACAGGACATAAGTCCTATATACTCATACTCCAATTGTGACCTACTTAAGTCACATTTCCTAGTGCAAGCCAAATAAGCAGAAAACAATCCTTTCCTGTGACAGAGCTACTGAACATCGTCTTCTATGGAACGCATATATAGTTTACCACACTCTATCTTGAGAAATATCTTTATTCTTATCTTCCTAGATATAATCTGAGCATTTATCTAGGATATCATATGATGGTCCAAAAAAGTTGCCAAGTAAGGCGGTTAAACCAGAACCAGAAAAAGCCATATTCTAGTCAGGATGCAAAGCCAGACAAGGCTGAAGTTGCAGGTGAGGTTCTAAAGAAATATGCTGCAGAATGCTTTCTTAGACTGGGAGACTCATTTATTTGAATCTTAAAGCAACTAGAAGACAATCCAGTTTAGTCAGATTTCATCAGTGGCAATGATGATGACATGGAAAATACCCACACAAAAAGATCCAAGAAGTGGGCACCACCTGGCCCAATCAATTTCACACATAAAATTAGCTGTTACACTGGTATGTTATGCAAGTCATCTTTCTGTCACTAATAAGACACTTGAAAAAGTCAAGTTAAACAAGAAGATTCCTTTTATTTCCATTTCAGAGTAGGTCACTGGATAATTGTCATCTCCAGGCCTGTTATGGGATAGAAAACTCATAGTGGAAATTCCATGATGGGGCAAAGCTGCTCACTGCATGGCAGTCAAGAAGGAGAGAGAAAGGAAGGGGCCAGAGAAAAAATGCAATCCCAAGAAACCACACTTTTTTACGAATAGACCTTAGATCTACTACTTTTCAACAGCCCAAAAATCTATGAATCAGTCACTGAATCAATACATTGAGAAGATCAGAATCCTCAGGTACAAGTAGTTCTGCAAATCCCTACTTATGAACATTGCTATATTGGACACCAAATCATCAACATGACTAATTAGGGTACTTTTCAGATCCAAATAATACCACAGACCTCTAGTAACATCAGTCAAGATAGACAGAAATGTAGTATGCAATGAAAGGAATAAATTATTACACAAGTATAAAAGAAATAAGACACTATGACTATCAAAGTGAATGTATTCTTAGTTATATATAAAATATACATCCTTAACAGGATAAAAGTATAAAAATATTAACTTTCAAAATGGTAATTGAATACTTAAACAACTACTAGTTAACTACTTTGATAGATTTGATAATTCCAGACTGTAAACAACCAGCTATAAGACAAGGAAATAGGAGTTCATGAACTGCAAAATACATGCATGAGGGAAGTTTTTATTTCTTCTTTTTAGAAAGATAATTTTTGATCAAAACCAATGCAATGTAGATCTGTAACACATGGACAAGGTATAGAAATAACAGCACAATACTAGGAAGGAGAAAATTGCAAAGCAGAGATCTATTCTTACCTAAGATTGTACTCTTGACAACTGCATCATAGTGTGTTACTGGATGCTACCAGAGAACTGCTACAAAGGACTTAATGAAAAATAAATAATGACATTACATAATAAGCCAAAGCACAGGAAAACACAAGGGAAAGATACATATAGAAAATATATGAAAGCTTTTCAGTTTCAAGGGGTCCCATTCATTATTTGTTTCTCTTAGTGTCTGTGCTGCTGGGGTAATATTTAGGAAGTGGTCTCCTGTGCCAATGTGTTCAAGTGTGCTTTCCACTTTCTCTTCTGTAAGGTTCAGCATGGCTGGCTTTCTGTTGATGTCTTTTATCCATTTGGACCTGAGTTTTGTGCATGGTGATAGATATGGGTCTATTTTCATTCTTCTACATGTTGATATCCAGTTATGCC